>JAYDZK010000128.1:50251646-50263097 GCA_034509185.1 Euphonia xanthogaster | reverse complement strand
ACATAACAGACATTATGGGGAAAAAAAAAATCTTCATGAGCTGGACCAGGTTTGTAGTCCCTTTAGAAGAGAAATCCCAGCAGCCTGAGACACATGGAGAGGTCTGGGTGACGAGTCAGCATGCTGCAATATGTTAATCAGAGCCTCCCACCCCTGTTTCTTAGTGCAGTCATAAAACCCACCCACTACCCAGCCAGACCACAAGAAGGTAATCTCAGTATAGCTGCTGTTTTGAAAGGACTACTTAAATCACAGAGCTTTTTGTTTCATATGCTTCTGGAATACTCCTGAAAAGAAAACAAAATCAACTGCCACTGGTTTCTTATCAATAAATTTCTAACAGAAGAGGATGTGTACTTTTCAACCGGAGGAAGCAGGAGTGTCTGTAATTTATGAAGCTACTATATTTTCTATATTACACAGGCAATTTATACATACCCTATCAAAGCCTGCATCAAGAAGGGGGAGAACAGAAGTCTCTTCTTGGTCAGCAGATCTACAAAACAAAATCACACAACCACAGAATTATTGAGGTTGGAAAAGACTGTTAGATCATCGAGTCCAACCTTTAACCCAGTGGTACTAATCACTGAACAGCAGTAAGCCACTTTCCAAGTGTCACATTCACACATCTTTTAAATACCTGCAGGGATGGTGATTCCACCATCCTGGGCAGCTTGTTCCAATGCTTGCACCCCTTTCAGGGAAGAAAATTTTCCTAATGCCCAATCTAAACCTCTCTTAGCACAACCTGAGGCCATTTCCTATTGTCAGATCCCTTGATACTTGGGAGAAAAAACAGATCCCACCTGGTATGGAGGGTATACCCACCTTTCAGGTACTTCTAGAGAGAAACAAAGTCTCCCTGAGGCTCCTTTTCTCAAGGCTAAACATTGCCAGCTCCCTCAGTCGCTCCTCACAGGACTCATGCTCCAGACCCTTCACCACCTCCACTGCCCTTCTCTGGGATTGTTCCAGCACCTCAATGTACTTCTTGTTGTGAGGGGCCCAGAGCTGGACACAGCACTCGAGGTGTGCCCTCACCAGTGCCCAGTATAGGGGATAATCCCTGTCCTGCTCCTTCTGGCCACACCATCGCTGATCCAGGCCAGGATGCCATTGGCCTTCTTGGCCACCTGGGCACACCCTGGCTCATGTTCAGCCGCTGTCACCAGCACCCCCAGCTCCTTTCCAGCCACTCTGCCCCAGCCTGTGGAGCTGCCTGGGGTTGCTGTGACCCAGGGTCAGGACCCAGCACTGGGCCTTGTTGAACCCATAACATTACACTACCAATCAGAAAGTTCAAAACCATCTGAAATACATGCAGTTCAAATAACTAGAAAGTTGGGAAATATATTTGTTTATAACAGCGCATAATGTAATAACATATAGTAAACAACTATTGAGAACCAAGTTATGACTCTAAAAAACTTTTTTTCTGATTCTTCCAATTTTCTTTTCAATTCTCAACTTAGAACAATTGTAAAGGTGTTTTGATTTTGCTCTCCTCTTAACAGGAGAAAAAAGAAATCATTAAAAAAAGAAATAATATTTTGTCTTAAGAATTGCACTCTGGCTAGTAAAAAAAAAAATCTACAAATCCTAGAAATACAAGAATTGTTTTACTCCAGTCATGCTTGAATTTTGTCCCAGTTGTTGATGATGCAGGCTCCTCATCTGAATGAGTAAAACAGTCAATGTGAATGCAGACAATTCTACAAGTTTTTCAGCATTTGAACTAACAAACTGAAAATGGGCCATGAGGGTGTTTGGGGTTTTTTTTCTGTGATTTCTCCCACTTACGTTTTCCTTAAGATGACTTCTGAATTTTTAAATTATTAAGGAACATTTTACAACTTTGGAATTTCTTACTGATATTCTAACAAAATACTAGGATTACTTTGTGACATGACATCCTGCTTTCTTAGTACAACAGAAAAGTAACCTAAGATGCAGCTAAGATCATGACACTGGTTTTGCTGTTTGTTTTTTTTTTTTGGGTTTTTTTTGTTTTTTTTTAATTAATAAACTTTGGAAGGGGTCAACAAAGCACAATTTAATTTCTAAAAGGCTTTCAGGGAAGTTACCTACTCTGATATTAAAAAACCCCAACAACCCAACAAACCAAACAAACCTCATGGGAAAAAAAATCCAGCGCAATGATCTCTATGCAAGTGCTAAACTTAAGTGAAGATGCTGACAGGCAGGTTGCAGCAGTGCCTGCCTTAGCCACTGAAAGGGGGACCCAAGTCTCCCAAGTACCCTACAGAGAGCCCCCGCCCGCTCCTCCAGGAGCATCTCCACAGCCCTACACCAGCAAGGTGCATCAGCATACGTGTGCAGATTATAGTGGTTCGCTTCTCAGCCAAACACCCACGCCTAGAAGCAACAGTTCATTTTAACAGATACGGCGGGAAGAAAAAGGGATGAAGTAAATAAAGCCAGCACCAAGTACTCTCTGCCATCAGCTACAGAGCTCGAAACAAACCCTTTCCCCACTCGCTGCGTGTGCGTGGCCGATTCCAGCACAGGGCGCTCCGGAGCCGCACGAAGGCTGCGGGCTCGGGGCGGAGAAAGGCGGAGAGAGCCCGAGGGGCCCGGCGGCTGCTGCTCCCCCCGGCGAGCTGCAGGCGAGGCGGCCCCCCCGCAGCAGTGCCAGCCCGGCCCTGCGCCCCCGAGCCCGGCTCCCGCTCGGTGCTGACCAACAGCCGGGTGCCGGTACCGCGGGTGATGCTCGGAGCGATGCTGGGGCTCTTCCCCACGCGGTGCTGAGCCCCGGCGCGGCGGGTCTGGGCTTTGTGAGGTGCCCGGAGCGGGATTCACCGGGGTGTGATGGTGGGACGGGGATGGGCAGGCACGGAGCTCAGCTCTGCGGTGCCTGGGTGAGGCCAGGCCACCAGGTCTGTGCCGTGCCCAGTGCCACCCGTGGTCATTCATCCCTTCTGGCTCAGTGGCCGAACCGATGCTGTCAAGGCCCTTGGTGCCTGGTTGGGACCAGTTTCCTCTCCAGTAACTCCTTGTGCAACCTCCTGCATGTGCTGCTCTCCCAGATGTGCCCGTGGCCTCTTCCCGGGGTGCAGGAAAGCCCTGGGGGATGTGCCAGCCTTGCTGGGCAGCAGCAGTGACCCTGGAGGTCCCATCTCTACCTAGGCCCATCTCCAGGCACCCTCTGCTGCCTCGGGAGCTGCTGTTGCTGCCAGTGCCATCCCCAGCACCCCCCAGTCCCTCAAGCTGACTTACCCAGAGACCTTGGATCGCATCAAGGAGGAATTCCAGTTCCTGCAGAACCAATACCACAGGTGAGAAGCTGCCAGAGCTCACGTGCCAGCGTGTGACCAGGGCACTTCAGTGCTGCTGGCCAGCAACAGGCTCCTCCTGGCATTGGGCAGCACCATCCAGGGTGGCTGGTGGACCGGTCCCTCCAGAGGATGGCTGTGCCAAGCATCAGCTTGGTAGCTTGAAATGACTCTGTTTGAAGGGGAAACTCAACCTTTGCCTGCCAAAAGCCCTGGGAGGAGGTGCTGGCTTCCAGCAGCCAGCTGCTGGGCTGAGCCAGAGCCATTACTTAGACCTGGAGTCCCTCTGATCCGTGAGGCTGCTGTCCAGGATCACCTCCCCTTCCCCTGGAGTCCCTCTGATCCGTGAGGCTGCTGTCCAGGATCACCTCCCCTTCCTCTGGAGTCCCTCTGATCCGTGATGCTGCTGTCCAGGATCACCTCCCCTTCCCCTGGAGTCCCTCTGATCTGTGATGCTGCTGTCCAGGATCACCTCCCCTTCCCCTGGAGTCCCTCTGATCCGTGATGCTGCTGTCCAGGATCACCTCCCCTTCCCCACGCTGTGCAGGGCAGAGTGAGGTTGGAAATGCAGCTAAGCTTTGCAGCTCACTCCATTTGGGAAGCAGATGCTGGGGAGGGGGTGAAGAGTCCGTGCAAATTGCTCCCTGATGCCCAGATCCCTTTGGTGTCCACCTCCTCTTTATCAGCCCCTTCCTGCCCTCTTTCAGGTGGTTTTCTTGGCTTGTGCTGGGAGATGGGATTGAAGCTGAGAGGAGGCTGAAGCCTGTGGTACTCTGGGAGGGCTCCTGCTCTGTCCAGCCAGGGACATCCTGTCACTTGGGAGGACCAAGGGAGGTTGCTCCTTCTCCCTCTCTCTCCTCTTTATTTTCACAGCTTGAAGTTAGAATGTGAAAAGCTGGCAACAGAAAAAACAGAAATCCAGCGTCATTATGTCATGGTTAGTGAGCTCCACCTGAAAGGAGAAGGGTGGTGTGGGATCCCCTCTGAACCATCAAAGGACATGCAGGGATGCTTTGCCTTCCCCTTCCTTTTGGGTTGTGTGGCCAGGCCCTGAGATCTGGTTTTGTGGCTGTTGCTGTCTGGTTTTCCCCCAAAAAGAGCTGTGGTGTTGGAGCAGGACGTTCTGCCTCAGCTCGTGGTGGCAAATCTGCTCCTGTGTGGGTTCTCCCCATTCCTGCAGGAGTCCTGGGAGGGCTGTGTCTATCCTGTGGGCTGCAGCCCTGTGCCAGAGACACCTCTGCTCCTGGGAGAGGAGCTGGGGACCGTGTTGTCCCCATGGCCTGGCTACACCAGGGCTGTTTGTGGCCAGGCTGAGCCGGTGTGCCAGCACCACAGAGGATTTTCTGCTTGGGAGCTCCCCTGGTCTCCAGAGCCGTGCTGATGCTGATTTCTCTCCCCCACAGTACTACGAGATGTCCTATGGCCTGAACATCGAGATGCACAAACAGGTGAGTGTGGCTGGGCTGGGAGCTCTGTCCACCTCCTTGGTCCCACTCCCTGGCCCCATTTTACCATCTGGGCTCTTCAGGGCTGTCCCCACAGACAGCACGGGAAGCTGCTCCCTGCTGTAGCCCAGGAAGCTCAGGGTTTGTGGGGGATGTGCTTTGTGTTGCTCTGTGCCACGGCCTTGGCTGCCTCCTTAGGTCCCCACACACATCCATGCTCTGGTTTTGGGTTCAGGGTGCCCTGCCTGGACCGTGATGCTGTTGTTGTGTCAGGCAGAGAGCAGTGGTGGAGGATTTGTGCTTGCACGGCCGCTCACACCGGTTGTGAGTGGTCACAGTGGGGTGGCTGTGGTGAAGGAGACTGGCCTCTTCCTCAGGGCAAGGGGGGCTGCAGGGTCACAGCAGGCTGAGGGGCTCTGGCTCAACACCTTTCCAAGTGTCTGCTGCCCGCTGGCCCAGGGGCCAGGGCTGAGGAGCGCTCTGAGGAGAAAGGAGGGTTTGGTTTGGGGGGTGGGCGCAGGGTGGGCTCTCCGGGGGCTCAGCGCTGCGCATCCTCCCTCGCTGCTTCCCCTCCCTCCCTTCCTCAGCTCCCTCCCTCCCTTCCTCCCCTGTGCCGAGCTCCGGGTCACCAGCTGCTCTGAGACAGAAGGTTTCTTCTCATCTATTTTTAAAGAGGCTGCGGAGGAGCCTGGCGAGGCGCTGCCGCCTTCCTGCCCGCCCCGCGCCCGCCGACGCCAACTGTTGCTCGGGAGCTGCTCGGGTGGGCAGTGCTGGCCCTGTCCCCATCCCAGGGCAGGATGCCAGCCACTCCTGCCAGCTCTGTGCCCGCTGGGAGGGTGTTCTGCCCCTCTGGGATGCCCTCCTTGCCCCGGCATCCCTGCTGACGCTGAGGTGTGAAGCTGCCCTTGTGAGGGGCACTTCTGGGGTCGGTTCTGTCCCTGGAACCCTTCAGCCTTTGCTCTCCTCTCGAGGCTGATAAGGGGGTCTGGGTTCAACCCCCTCCTCTCAGCCCTGTGCTGGCTCCACGGTGTTTTCCTCCTCCCCACCCGGGTTTTCGGGAGCTCCTCGGGGCTCGGGGCAGCATGCCCAGGGTCCGCCCGGCCCGGAGCCTCTCCCCGGAGGGCTGCGAGCTGCTCTCCTCTGGCTGCTGCTTCTCTCCCAGCCCTCTCAGGCTCGTGTTTTCTGCCAGCCCCAGGTGCCGCTGGCCACCGGCCAGTGAGCTGTCGGCACTTTTAACAAGAGCCCGTGAGTCTGCTCTGACAGCCAGCGGCCATTGTGTGAGAACGGGAACCGGCTGAGCGCTGCCCTGGGGGGACCGGCCCTGCCCCTCCTCCCCTTCCCCCAAATCCTGCGCTGCTCCCGGGCACAGGCGGGTCCTGAGCGCTGCTGGCTGCCCCAGAGCCCCCGATGCTGTGCTGTGCTGTGGCCTCTGTCCTTGCTGTGCCCGGTGTCCCCAGGTGCTCATCACCAAGGCCAAGGCGTGGGGTTTTGCTCCGGGGGCAATGGGGCTGGGGGCTGGCTGTGCTGGTGCGGCTCTGCAGGCAGCCACAGGCTTGGCAGGAGAGGATCAAAACAGGAACGAGCAGGAGACGTTAATTTTTTTTATTGTTGCTTTGTTTTTGGTGTGGAAATGGGCCTGTAGCTTTCCATAAAAGCACCTCCCCGAATCTGCCTGGCCTTGGACTTGCTCACCGAGAGCCAGAGGGGAGGCGACGGTGCTGGTGGCTGGGGGGGCTGCAAACAGCGCGATCATTTTTCATGCTGAGAGCGTTAAAGTGCCAGTAAATTGCACATTAACGAGTGCGAGTGAATTGGAGGCAGCTCTCCCCAAGGAGCTGCTGCCCATCAGTGCATTAGGGAAGAGAATCCATCACTGCCGGCCCCGGGAGACAGCTAAATCCTTCCCAGAACTGCCGGCTGCCAAATCTCCTCGCTCCCACCCCCCCTCTTCCTTTCTTTTCTTTCTCTTTTTTCCTCCCTCAGAAGGGGAAGTGAGGGCAGGTGCCAGATTGTTTCTGTGCTCTGGGGCTGGCAGGAGCAGAGCAGCTGCTCTGGAGGGCAGCATGGAGTGTCCCTGGGTCTGTGTCCCCACCCCAGCCATGCCCCCTCACCCTGGCACTCACCTGCACCAGCTGGGCGTGGGAGATGTGCCCAAGGTCCTGGCAGGGACATCCAGGGGTCAGTTCTGTCCCTGAGGTGTGGGAGATGTGCCCAAGGTCCTCACAGGGACATCCAGGGGTCAGTTCTGTCCCTGAGGTGTGGGGGATGTGCCCAAGGTCCTGGCAGGGACATCCAGGGGTCAGTTCTGTCCCTGGGGCCCTTCAGCCTTTGCTCTCCTCTGGGGGCTGATAAGGGGGTCTGGGTTCAACCCCCTCCTCTCAGTTCCACGGTGTTTTCATCCTCCCCACCAGGGTGGGCAGGGGCTTGGGACAGCATCTTACCTGTGCCCAGGACATCCCCTGCCCATCCGAGAGCAGGGGGATCCCTCCCCCAGCTGGGTTTAGGGACAGCTGCTGCTCTGTCCCCTCTCCCTGTGGGTGTCTCCGCTGTTGCCTGGAGCAGTGTCTGCTCTCTTGGCCACCAGCAGGGACAGGAGCCTGTCCCCACAGCCTTTGGGGCATCTTTGGGCTGTCTCTGTGAGGTCTGTGCCCTCCTCTCCCCGAGCTGTGCAGGGTGGGGCTGCTGGGGGCCCTGGAAGCTGGCAGGGGGATGCCATGGGAACGTGGGGCTCTGGAAGGTGCCATGGGAACATGGGGCTCTGGAAGCTGGCAGGGAGGTGCCATGGGGCTCTGGAAGCTGGCAGGGGATGCCACGGGAACATGGCACGGCACAGCATGACGCTGCTCTCTCTCCCCGTGCTCTTGATTGCCGGTGGCACTCGAGTGTTGCAGGAAAACAGCAGCTGGAAGGAGAGCACCTCTCCAGGGCTTCCTCTGGGCCGGGAGGGTGGCGAGTGGCGGGCGTGGTGCCGCAGGAGGCTGCCCGGAGGGCACGGGGAGCCTGCAGGGGCCGTGGCTGCTGGGCTGGGGGCTTGCTTGGGGGTGGCCTCGGTGCCATGGGCCCGCGGGGCTCCATGTCCCTGGCAGGGAGGAGCTGGAAGCCGTCCCAGGGCTCTCAGGGTGGGGATGGAGTGTGCTGGGTTTTGAAGGAGGTGTTGTTGTGAACAGGAATCGTCGCCCCAGGGTGTTTTTGCTCCGAAGTGCTGAGCAGCAGCCCTTGGGCTGGGTGTTGGTAGCCTGAGACTGCCCGGGCCAAGCAGCCGTGGTGGGGGGGCTCTCCTGGCAGCACCGGGGGTCCCTCAGTGTGGGGGTCCCTCTGCTCTGCCCCTTGCCCTGACGGGCTCTGTCTCTCTTCTCCTGCCAGACGGAGATCGCCAAGCGGCTCAACGTGATCTGCGCCCAGCTCATCCCGTTCCTGTCTCAGGAGGTGGGTGAGCCCTCGGGCCCAGCCAGGTGTGCAGAGCTCCTCTGGGGCCCAGGGAAAGGAACCAGCCTGCCCCAGCCTGCCCCAGCCCCTGTGTTCTCTCCCCACAGCACCAGCAGCAGGTGGTCCAGGCTGTGGAGCGAGCGAAGCAGGTGACTATGACCGACCTGAACGCGGCCATCGGGGTACGTCAACCCTCTGCCCGCCACTCCAGGGCCACCCTGGCATGCTGGCACCTCCCAGGCTCCTGCCATCCCTGGGCTGAGCCCCTTCCTGCCCCTGGCTGCAGCCCTGGCCCTCGTGCAGCTGAATGGAAGGGAGGAGAGAGGCAAAACAGGCTGTTTTGGGGGCTGCCAGCAGGACTCGGGGTGCAGGAGATGCAGCTGGGGGTGCAGGTGGTGGCTGGCGTGTGTCACCGTGTCCTGACACCCTGTGTGGCCTGGCTGGAGGGGGGTCACCACCATCCCCACTCAGCTATTCCCTCGAGACTGTCCCCCATGCAGCCCAGGGTGGGAGGGCTCGGTGGGAGGGATGGGGTGTCCCCCAGAACATGACTGGGGACACTCTGCGTGCATGCCCTGCCCCTCCACACCCAGGCCCTGCTGCTGACTGTCCCAGGGCTGCCTCTTGCCCCTCACTTGCCCAGCAGCTGTCCTGGCACAGCCCTTTGACTCTGCCCTCTCCTCCCCTGTCCAGCACCAGCTGCAGACCCAGCACCTCTCGCACCACGCTCCCCCCATCCCGCTGACCCCCCACCCCTCTGGAATGCAGCCCGCTGGCCTCGCTGGCATCAGCAGTGCCTCGGGGCTGCTGGCACTCTCGGGGGCACTGGGGGCTCAGGCCCAGCTCCTCGCCAAGGATGACAGAGGAGTCCATGACACGGAGCCCAGGGGTGAGTGTGGGGGAGTGTCCTGGTGTGACAAGGAAGTGAGGTTTTTTTGGGAGTTTGGTGGTCAAACCAATTAATGCTGAGTTTGAATATTGGCACCTGGTGTGGCCACTGAAGACATGGATACCATGACAGGGAGACAGAGCTTGGGGTGGCTGAGGGGATCTGAGTGAGCCTGGGCCCGGGGCTCCCTCTGCTCCCTGTGCCCTTCTTACCTGGGCACTTCCCTGGGATGGGGGCTACCTGTCCGTGCCTCAGGGCTGCCAGCTGGGCTGGAGGGGCAGGGGGCAGGGGCAGGGGGCTTGCAGCTGCAGGGCTTTGGGTGGGAACTTCCTCCACTGACCAGCACCCTCGTGAGAGGAGGGTGAGGTGGGCTGGTGGGGAAGGGTCTAGGATCACCCTGCTGGTGGGGGAGGGTCTAGGACCACCCTGCTGCTGTCATGCTGGTCTGGCCCTGCTGTGAACGCCCCAGCAGCCGTGGGTGAAGCGGGTGGCTTTCCTGGGGGGCTCTTGGTGGTGACACAGAGTGTCCCCCTTTCCCTCCTCCTCCTCCTGCTGCTCCTCTGCGACAGCGACAGACCGAGACCCCGGCCCCGTAAGTGCCTCTTTCTTCTCTTGCACCATCCTGTGGCAGCACCAGCTGTGCTCAGGACACAGGGCTGGGCTGGCAGCCCTGCCTTGGCACTGCCTGTGCCAGGAGCTGGGCAGAGCACCCCCAGCCACTGCCACTGTCCCTCACCCAGAGCTCCCTGGCGCTGTCGAACGGGGAGCGCGCGCGAGCCATCGCCGAGTACCTGAGCAGCAGCAAGAAGAGGAAGGTGGAGGAGAAGGACTTTGTTACAGACTATGTGAGCCCAGGGCTGGGGGGCTTGGGGTGACCCCATCCTCTCCTGTGGGGTGAGGAATGGAGCTGCCTGTGCCTCTGGCACAGCTCCAGGCAGGAGTGAGGGTGGCTGCAGCTCCTCTGGCTCCAACCGTGCTCCACGTTTCAGGGCAGCGATGCAGACAAGAGTGAGGACAACTTGGTGGTGGATGAGGTCAGTGTGCTGGGACGCTGGGAGTGCTCTGGGGTCAGTGTCCTGGGACACTGGGAGGGCTGGTAGGGTCACTGTGTGCTGTCCATCCCCGAGGGTGGGGCTAACAGGCTGCTCCATGCAGAGGTGGGCACCGCAGGGAGGTGCCAGTGGCAGCTGTGCTCCCTGACCCTCAGCACTGAGCCCCAGCATCCAGGCTGGCAGCCTGGCCCTTCTTGAGCCACCAGAACCTGGCACATCCCTGCTCTCCAGCCTGCTCTGCTCCCTGCTGATTTCCCTCCCTCCCCAGGACCCCTCTTCCCCGCACAGCGTCCACTCCTACTCGTCCCGGGAGAACGGGGTGGAGAAGGTCCCGCTGGGCAGGAAGGAGGCCATGCCCCTCAGCCCGACCTCCATGGCCTCCTCCAGCAGCACGTCCCCGTCTCGGAGCAAGGATGCACCCACGGTATGTGTGACTTGCCCGGGGCCTGTGCTTGTGTCCTTGCTGGGCTCAGCTCACAGAGTGGCCATGGGTCCCCCCACCTCCAAACCCATGGGGCAAAGTGCTGGAGGGGCAGGGAGGTCCCACAGACCCTTCAGCACTGGCTGGCCTGGGCTGTCATTGAGGGGAAGCCAACAGGGACCCCCTGGCAGGGGCTTGGTGCAGTTGCCACCTCCCCATTCTGTTCCTGGCAGGTGGAGAAGGCAGGGACGCCCAGCCTGAAGTCCAGCACCCCCACCTCCCAGGGTGACACCCTGCCAGGCTCCAGCAGTGCCCAGCAGTTTCGCCCCGCCACTGCCAAGGTCCCCGTGGACACCCTGGGTGAGCTTGGCCCCGCTGGGGCCCGGGTGGGTCTCCAAGCTCTGTCTCCAGGGCCCCATCCCTTCACTCTGCCTCTCCCCCAGCAGCCCTGGGCCTGAGGAACCCGCTGGGGGTGCAGAGCCCCTACTCGGCCGCCTTTGGCTTGGCCCACCCTGCTGTCAACGGGGACGTGGCCGGGAGCGGCGCCTATGCCAGCCTGCACCTCATGTCCCCGCAGCTCAACGGGGCCGCGGCCGCCGTGGGAGCCGGGGGCTACGGGCGCTCGCCCCTGGTGAGTGACCTCGTCCCCGTGGGGCTGTGGGGTCACTGAGTGTGAGCCATTCTCACCCGCTGTCCCCCGCAGGTGGGCTACGACCCGCACCCCCACATGCGCGTCCCAGGGCTGGTGGCCGGCATGCAAGTGGGGAGCTCGGGCAAGCCGTAAGTGGGGCTGGGCTGGATGGGGGCTGTGCTGGGGGAGGAGGGGATGTGGTGGCTTCTGGGGCTGAATTTGGGCTGCGTGGGCAAGCTGAGGGCAGCAGGGAGCACAGCCTGGGGGAAAGCTGGGCTGTGCTTGTTGTGT
>JAYDZK010000128.1:50201219-50214365 GCA_034509185.1 Euphonia xanthogaster | reverse complement strand
GTAGCAAGCACATTTTGGTTAGCATTAATCACCTACAATCTGAGTAGTTAAGTAAAGTAACGAAAACATAAGAAACAAACTGACAATAAACTGTGAGCAGGGCACAGGCTACAATACAGTTTTCTACGGGTTGTATTTAATTCTGTGATTTGGAATATCCTTTGCACATACGCACTTCTGACTGGCTGCATCAAGCCTTTCACAGGTTACCTTCATTTTTTTTTCTTTGTTAAGGACCTAGCAGAACACTTTGGTATAAAACAGTATACAGGTTTCCTGTCTGTATCCATTTCTCACAATTTGCCACTGGAATATACACAAAATAGGATTTCAACTAGTGCTGACTACTCCATGCTGCTTTTCACCACAGTAGACCCATCTTGCATTCAATTGCACATGATGGTTTACAAACAGTATCAAAAATACTGTATATTAATTTAAGAGTCAATACACAGAACTACCGTGAATTACTGGTCTAGAACCCCTACTTTAGCAGAAAAGTTTCTTTTCCCCTTTCACTTTCCCAATCAAACAAAATTTTTTGAATCCCTAAGGTTTCTACACAAGCACAGATGTTACATCAGTAACAGCTTTTATAAAAACTACTACTTAGTTTTGTACAAGTGAAGAGAGGGAAAGAAATGCTGGTAACATATAGAATGTTTTTAAAGCATCTCAATCACGTGCTTTTATACATTTTTTTTTAATTATCCAAACTGTTTTTTTTAACAGGCTTCTGGAAAAATACAGAAATACCAGATATATAATCCACATTAATTCACCTTCATTTTCTGAGTATTCTGAATCACCAGTTTCTTCACTTGTTAATTCCTCCTCACTGTAGGTTTCACACTCAGAATCTGTAATTTCACCTTCTTCTGGTTCACTCTCTGTGTCTGCTGTTCTACTAGCCTCTGTATGCACTGCAGCATCTGGCGTACTTTTGTGCGAATGTGAATTTATATCATCTGTAGAAATGGATTCTTTGGCTGTTAGACTATTTAGTGGTTTTGTGTCCATTTTAGTCTTCTTTCTTACATTTGGAGACTCATCTTCTTCAGTAGAACTTACTTGCTCGGTGGTGGAAAAGCAATTCAGACTGTTAGATGATTTCTGCTCTTCTGTGTCCAAATCCTGGAGGGGAGTTATACAATGTTACAGTCTTTACAGATTGAGTTTTTCTAAAGAATAGCCTGGAAGTAAATTCTTCACTGAGGAAGAATTATTTTTAGAACTATTAAGAAATAGTTTATTTCCAGAAAGTTTTACACATGCAGTGAGCAGAACTTTTACATTTCAGTGAAAATATTTTCACATCCTGTTAGATGTTACTGAGACCATCTTCTATTTGGGAAAGTGTGACTGCCCTCCTCTTCTAAACTTCACTTACTCCTCTTCTAAACATCACTCTTTTCTCACACTTTAGAAAGCTTTAGAAACTTTAGAATCTTGTCCTCATTTTCAAACTTGTGCAACATGACTTTGAATATTTTCCTATTTCGCTTTTAGGACACTCACTTCTGTCCCTCTCTTATTCAATTCTTGCAATGTGCTTAGAAGGTCTTTAACTGATCTTCATTGTATCTTCCTGCTGTTATTGTCTTCTGTTTTATTACCAGAGTCCAGAATATCTGGAATGCTCACTCATGCTTTAACTATAGACCTGTTCTTCCTCCTTTCAAAACCACATCTTTAACAGAGCCTTTAATCAAGATAGCAGACAGAGAGTACAAGCTTAACTTATGCTATGTGAAATAGTTATACTAAAAATCCATTTTCTACTGCAGAAAGTTTCCCAATTTCTCTACTGAATATCAGACAGATTGGATCATTAGAGGTTCTTCCACTTCCACTTACTTCATCATCAGGAAAAAAGCCCCAACTTTTTAAACTGAGAAATCTGAAGTTTCATATTAATTTTGCCAGAGTACCTTGAAAATGTAATTCTCAATCTAGTAGCTTGACAACTATGTTAAAAAAAAATAAAAGAAGGAAAACAAAGAGAAAATAGAGAAAGAAGAACAGAAGTAGCTTTAAAAGATAAATAAAATCTCAGATTAAATTATGTGCCATTTTGAGTTCAGAGTAAATGCATCCAATTGCCTTCAATTGTATCAAATATTGCAACACAACAGGTAAAAAATACATCCTTGACCTTCTTCCATGCATTTCCATTTCAAGATAAGTGAAATAATGTGAATATTAATATAATGGAAATTAAAGCACTTTCAGAATTGTTAAAACGCATCAGTGCTACAGACTATGACAAACACAACAATTCCTCTCAGCTGTTGGTTAGGAGAGTGTACCTTTAAAACACCTTCAGTAAGACAGTAGGTTCTCAGATAAAACTTAAAATGCTTTTAAAAAAGGCTTTTATGTTTTAACTGAAAGACTATTGGTTTGTTCAGAGTTTCTCTATAATGCACTAGCCCTCCTCCCTGAATCCCAAAAGTTCTTGAATAGAAAGGAACAGGATAGCAAGGTCACTGTGTAATGTTGTTTATTTTAAACAAAAAAAGTAGTAGTCCTGCCACAAATAAGCCTGCACAGTTTAGACATGTCAAACACATTCATTCCATTAGAAGTATTTTTGGAAAATCTGATTTTTTCTTTTATGAGTTATATTTTTCAGTGTGTTTGTCTATATATATGTTTGGTACAGGTATTATATTGATACCAAACATACCAAGGTGTTCTGCACTCTAAAACATATTATTTCTATAAAAGGGTAACCTAACAAAATAGCTCAGGGTATTCTAATCTAATCTAATCTGAAAACAAAGAAACTACACCATCTACTCAAATCACAAGCAAGGTGAAATAAGACATGACTGTGATGCACTGATGCCCAAGTACAAGGTTCCAACTGCTCAACTCCACAGTGAACCCCATGATATTCTGTGATTTTTGGCATAATTTCAGATATTTTAAACTATAAAGTAAAAAGGTGCTGTTTCAAAGCCTGGCCACTAAAGAGCAGACTCTTAGTTCTGTGTTGAAAACAGGAATTTTAAAAACAGTCTTATAAATAGACCAAGGATTCCACACATACAGCCATTCTATGATTTTGCCAATATGACCATTAAGCCTCTTCTCAGCAGTTACTGTATTTTTTTACAATTGCTGCATTCAACGGTTAAGAAAGCAAATAAACTAAATAGTTAAGCACTGATAAAAATGCAGTCTTCACATTTGAAAACCTTGTATGAAATAAAGAATTTAAAAACTGAATATGGATTTTGAGCACTTCATTTCATGTATCTCTATTAAAATGCACATCTGGACAAAGTGAATAAACATTAAGCCTATGGATACTGAATGAACCTTACAGCATTTGACACAATCTTGTGTTGCAGAAATCCTTTTCCATTATGTATGACTATGTACTTGTTTTGGCTGAGGTCAAGCTAATTTTATTCACAGTGCCTAGTGTAGGGCTGTGGTTTTGATTTGTGTTGAAGACATGGCTGATAAGGCAGAGATTTTTTTTTTAATTTATTGCTGAGCAGCGCTTACACAAACCAAGGCCTCTTCTACTTCTTGCACCACTCTGCCAGCAAGGAGGCTGGGAAGCCTCCAAGAGCTGGAGCAAGACACAACTTATACAGCTGATCCCAACTGTCCATAGCGTATCCCATACCATATGGCACCATGCTTACCAATAAATGCTGGGGGAGGGACAAGGAAGCAGGAGGGATGTTGAGAATTTGGCCTTTGTCACCATTATGTGTGCTGGAGCCCTGCTTTCCTGGGGATGGCTGAACATCTGCCTGCCCAGGCAGGGAAGCAGGGATAAATTTCTTGCTTTTTCTTTTGTTTGCACACGTGGCTATATCTCAATCCGCAGGTTTTCTTACTCCTGTCCTTCCAATCCTCTTCCCTGCTGCTGGTGGAGTGAGTGAGCAGCTGTCTGGGGCTCAGTTGCTGACTGAACCATGGCTGGCTACCAGTACCAACACAGAACATCTGTAGCATGTAATAAAGTCTAACTAGGCAAACAGCACCTAAAGCCTTGCCTCCATATAGTCATCACTTAAAAACTAGGAACTGGCAGTAAGCAAAAAATTCAGTAAATACTAGTCTAGTATTTCAGGGTACTAGTATACCCTGAAAAATGCAATAAATTCTAGCAATGTACTTAATTTCTCGATGACTACCTAACTCTTCATCCCAAACTCATGCCACAAGACACAAAGTATGCAAGTAGATGCTCATTATAACCATTTTTTCCACCATGGTTATTTTTTCATACACGTACATTTTTTCATTGTTGCTTTGCCCAATACATCTAGACTGACACCAACAGTCATGAGTCATGGACAGACTATGTGATCCAGGTTTGAAAAACTTTATATCTACTGGGTATTACCACATGATCTCTGGGATTTGTCTCACTAAGCTGAAGCTGAGAGGTGCAATCAATCTGATAGATAATAAACTATTTTTTAACTACAGAGTTGAGTTGGCTCATATTTCTGCATCCCTGACAAAGTCAGCCAAAAGTACTTTGAAATCAGGGTATTTCTGTATCCCATGAGGACTGATCTTTTAAGAATAACAAATCACACTTATGTGAGTGGAACTGATGGTTTTACTTTATAGAGAATATGCCACAAACAACTGATTACAATGACCTGTTGAAATGCAGACTGTCCTACTTAGAAAGTATGTATTACCATTGTCATTTAACTGTTTTTAATTCAAATTTTAAAGTATTTAAAGCATTTAACTATACTTTTTGCTTCACTGTTACAGAACAAGACATGTTGTCCTTCAAAACTTCAACTTTTCTGAACTATGGCTGGCCAACATGCATGTTCATGCAATTCTTCAGCATCGCCATACATGGGAACTTATTATTGTGAGCATAATTGCCTCAATTCTAAGAACTGCACTATTTAAACTGTTTTTTTTTTTTCTAAATTTATTTTATACAAAGCAGAGTAATATAGACAGATACAACTTTTCTCAAATGTCTAGCCTGTTTTTTGGTCTGCTAGAAGTTCAGTAAGTGATTTAGCAGAATCATTTTTTCTCAGCACTCTTCTACAGGACTGAATAGTACACCTTTAGGATTGACACCCTCAATTTGAAATTAATTTGACATTCAGTATTTTACTAAAGAAGTATTTTCAAACAATTAAAAATAGCTCTTTCACTTGAATGACTAAGCTTTCATGTGCTAAAATCATTCCACAAGTACTTCAGTTACTCTCATCCACCCTACACGATACTCAATTTTCCAGTGCAAAAAATCTAATTAAATGCCAGGAAAAAACCCTCTTCCTACAGCATATAGCAGCCATTTCATACACTGGTGGTGGACAGCTCTGAATTAAATAACCGTACCTAAAGAATGAGTAGTTTCTTTAGTCCAGACCCTTTATGTTATACAGGGATGCTAAATACTTCTTTTCCCAAATATTCTAGAATGCCATCAAAGTTTTCTTCAGATGTTACTTACAAAGTACTTAAAATCTATTTCAAAGCTACTTTGCAGGTGAATGGATTTTGATTAAATAGCTTAAAAAAATTATTAATTCCTTTAGGAAAAATATGTATCCAAACATCAATTACTAGATATTCTTTTTTCTTTAATAAAAATATCAAGGTTAAAGGTAAACATCCATGGACTAATGTGTGTTTGTTGTCTCAACTCTACCTTTACCAGAAGCTGCCAATCCAAAAGAAGAAATCTTCAGATTAGCCATGGTTTCTGTCAACTGACGTACCTAAAGATGGGATGAATATCAGCAAAAAGTAAACTACATGTGATAAAAAAAGTAAAAAATCACTGCTTCAAGAGTTCTATGGGAAACACTGCTAAAACCACCTTGCCTCTCCTACAGAAGTAGCTACGATGAATCTATAATGGAAAAGAACATGGTATAAGTTAATTTTGAGTACCACACTGAAATAAAATTTAGTAGGTGGTAGCTTGAAAATAAAAAAAAAAATTAAAAATAATTTATGGAAAAAAATGGCATGTGTCAGAACTTCCTTCTAAATTTTGCTACGTATTTCTAACAGCCCCAATGCAGCAGGCAGAACTGCAGGATCACTACTGTACACAGTCTATTCTCCAAACTGTATGGAAGCCCTGGATCATGATATTGGGCCAGGGATCCTATTATCACTTATGTCACCTTTTTAAAAATTTTTAAACTTTTCCAAATTTACTTATTTAAAGGTTTTCTTGTACAGAAGGAAATACCATGTCCCACCTTTTTTCTGACCTACTGCTACAAAAAGATACCAGAACTAAACTGCATGTCTAAAAGTTTCAAGGTATTCTACTGATGTTTTTATATGACCTGCACAGAGGCTAACACTTCATCCTGGCAAAAAGAATTCTGATTGTCAGTTAAAAGCAAGCAAGTGGAGACAGCATACTTTGTTTCACAAGTCAAAAGAAAACTATTTGCAATATAGTTTCAGTTTGTGACTGAAAAGCAAGGATGTCTTTAAGGAAAGTTCTTGTATGAATTAGGAACATTCCCCAGGTGATAGTAAGCACACGATTTTCCCCTCTGCTTTTTTTTTACAATTAGAATTACATTGATATTAGCCAACACTTATGAATATTTTCTTGTTTTTCAAAAGGTTATTCACCTTTTAAAAAATGCAATAATATTTTAACATATTAATTTTATCCTTTACATTCTCAGTTATACTGGGTTTTCTTTAAGAATGCTACAATATTTTTTGACAACTCGCTTGCTATTTATGTAAAGTATCCTTGTTTCCTACTTACAAATAAATACTGTATGTAACATAGTTGAGTACATGAACTTCCTCACAATAGCTAAAAAATCAAAGCACAACAAAAAAACCCTCCTGCGACCAGAAACCGAAAGTTAATGGATTGTTCCAGTTACAGTTGTTTTTTAAACAAAAAAAGGTACTAACTTTGGTTTATATTAAGTCATTCAAAAATGAATGCATGCAATTTTGGTAAAAATCATTGCTTACCAATACCACCTACCTAGAAATATATGCTTGATAATCTAGACACATAAATGCTAAATTTCCTTATTTCTTATATTTGACAATTTCTAATTGTAAATTAGATTGTAATTGTAAATTGTAAATATCTATAAATATTTGCTTACATTTATTCCTTTAACTGATAAAGAGAGAAAAAATTGTTATGATTCTGTAAGGACTGCTGTCTTCCCCTGCTTTCCATGAATATTCTGATAAACCACCTCAGCTTCACCCAAGAATTAGAAAGTTCTTGAGGTGAATGACATGGTCCAGAAGGACACCCTGCTTTCTTAACAGTAGTGGTCCACAGCCCAGGCATTAAACCAAACCCTTCTCCTACCTGTACCATCTGTAGAAAAAGAAAGACAAGTAAAACCTACTTTGATCAAGAAATGAGGCAGTGTTGGTACCATTTATCAGCCTAGCAGCACAATTTAATAATCAATTGGAAAAAGCAGTAATTAGGTACTAGTCTTCAAAAGCATTGTTTTAAGTTCAATAATTTAAACAGCATTCAGGGAAAGATAAGGGAGAAGGCTGGGCAGTAAGTTTGGAGAGAAGCATTTCAATATACAATGCTTCAACTACAAAGTCCTATTTAAAACCAGATGTTTTTAGTTTTATTCTACCATGAACTAATTTGTGCCTTTGCCAATACAAGACTAAACTGGACGACAATTATACTGCCAAAAAATACCATGCATCTATGCACTTGACTGTGCAGCTTATAAACTAATTTTCCAATTTTATAACAGAAAGATACTGTATTTTATTCTAGAAAATCTTAATCTTTTATATTAATGTAAAATGGAATTTTTAAGTGATTAATAAACACAGTACAAGAATAAAATGTTTTAACTCAGCTATGTAAACTGTATCAGTAAGCTTTTCTTCTAAATCCAGCAGTGCATTTATGAAGTGCACTAACAAAAAGGCACTATTTTATCTTTGAAGTTTAAAATGGAGTGTCCTATGTTTCACTTCGTAGTCTCCCTATTTTTGTTTAAAAAAATAAAAAAGAACATGATTACTTCTTTGATATAGACCTTCATTCCTGTTCACAGAAGAAAAGATCTGTGCACTACAGCATACTTTAATTGTTTTCCCTGTTACCTTATTGGTCAAACAAGTTAATTCACAAATAAAGCAAAGTACTCAGTTTGTCATCAATAAAACAAACAAGAAAAAAAGGATGTTTATCTCCTACCTTGTGTCTGTGGAAGTCTCACAGAAAAGATGTGTTAACAAGACTATCTAAACAAAAGCACTGGTATAAAGTAAGCTTAGACAAACCTCTGTTTCTAGTATAATCACACTGCAGAAGCAGACCGTGATGGGAGTCTAAAAAGTAGTCACCATTGTTTGATAGGTCAGAGCTATACATGGCTTAGAACTTTTCTAAACACTCTTGTTGGTTTAGGTAACAGTTCATCACAGAACTAAATTTAAGAGATATATTAATCAGTTTATGATAAAGACTTATTCCTATGAGCTTTTCCTGATTCTTTCCTGACACATGATGGATAAAGTTCTGTATTGACCAATGCCTTTTGAGAGTGGCAGAATGCTAATTCAGCATTTGCACAGAGCAGCCCCTGAACCTGGGTGCTGGTAAAACTGCACTTCCACTGCATTAGCTCTCTTCTCTTAAGTCTAAAGAATCATTATGCTTAGTGTTGCTAAGTACACAGATCAAGCTTTCCGAATGGAAGTGTACACTTGAAGTTTCCTCAAGGAGCAGAAATGCCTGCATTAGCAACAATTCGTTTATAAAATGTGTAATCAGTCAACAACCACTAGCCATTTAAGCTAATTACACTTTTTCTTAATGTAAATAGTTTCCATTTTCAAGTCTTTCAGATGACCTCACTCCTGATTAAAATATTTAACTGTGCATTGATGTTATATGAATGTTATGTACGGGTATCTGGACAGTAATGTAATTATTTCATATTTTAACCCATCTGCATGTCTGAGGCCTACATAATGAAACTATGTAATGGTTAAAGGAATAGCTTTGAAGAACACAAGCCAAGGAGAATTCAAACTAGAGAAATCAATATACTCAATTTTATCTTAAAATAATAAAACAAATTGACAGAATAGAACTCAACATCAGTAAGTGTTCATAACAGAAATACTTCCTGAGGTTTAATACCTGTGTTAGTACCTTTTGGTTTAGAAGTCAGTAATGTTTTTCAAGACAGCACACCACATGGTATGCTTTCTTAGCACTCAGAAAAATTTTGTAATTTAAAATACCTATTAATTAGAACGGGCATTTATTAAGATGCGCAGCTTATCCACACACTAATGACAATGAAAATACAATGAACAAGTATCAACAGGAAAGCATAATATGCAAAGAAACAGAACTGCAAAATCACCAGTCCCAAATGATAGCAGAGATACAGTAAAATGGCAATGGACTATGCCCTGGAATGCAGTCACAGAGAAAAGATTGTGTATGAGCATATTTTCAAAATTTACATTTTTTTGGTTCATAATATGAATCTGAAAGAAACCAACCCTAAATCACAAGCCAAAATCCCAAACCCAAGACATCGCCACTGAATTTTTGATGTAAATCCAGCCCACACAACACTAAATTCATTCTAGTGTGCCTGCTATTCAAAAAACTTCACTGACACTCAGTTTTAGACTCCTTTAAAGTTGGGTAGTATTTAAAAATATATTGAAAAAGTGAGGGAATCCAAGTTAAAAGCTTCATCCTTAATCACTCAATGAGAAAGTTATTTGAACACTAACTACACGCTAGCAACCTGCTGTATATATTTTAGTTATGTTTAAATAGTTTAAAAAATAAAGCATACATTGTCTGCATAAAACCAAGCCCCACAGCCTGTAAATTGCATCATGGACAAAAACTCAACATATTTTGCATTTTCTGTCTATCAGTTCTGAGGTTACCTTATACTCATCTGCAGCAATCCACTCTGGCTCTTTTCTCTTCTTTTTCCCCTTTTTATCCTTGGTGTGCTTAGTACCAGAGGCCTGGTAAGACTGCAGATCCACTCGTGAATGAAACTGGTATCGGCCGCTTTCCACATCACAGTAGTAATAAATTCCAGTGGCTGGGTCATAATACAGTTGGTTTTCCTTTATAAGAAATGAAGAACAATATTATCACATCAATAAAAATACTGTTCAAAGAAACATCTGATTAATAAAGAACCACATTTGAATTTTGATAAAATGAAAGAACTGTGGTGGCTTGATCCTGAATGGCTACCAGATGCCCATCCAACCACTCTGTCAACTCTCCTCCTCAACAAGAATGGTAAAGAAAATAAGATGGAAAGCTCACGGGTCAAGAGACAAAAGTCACTATCATGGGCAAGCCAGATCTGACTTGGAAATACCTAAAATACAGCTGGATGATAAGGATCAAATTAAAAACATCTCTCCCAGTCTCTTTTTTTTCACAAGCTCAACAGTACCACTTCATTCCCATCTCCTCTCCCTGTCTTCCCTCACCTGAGTGGTTCAGGGAAATGAGGAGAAAAGGGGCTGAGATCAGTTAATGAAAAGTCCCTCTCTGCTGCTACTTCTCCCTGCCCAGCACGGGATCTTCAAGAACTGCTTCAAGCATCTTCGAGAACTACTTCCACTCCTACCAACTCCTGGTAGCAGTTCTTCAAGAACTCCTAACCAGGGAGTTCTAAGCTCTAGCATGGGCTCTCCAGTCCCTTAAGTGCTGCCTTAGGATTTTAGCTTTTATGTTTTTCATATATTTGTAATCCTGCATTTCTTTAGTGTATAGCCCTAATCTCCATATAGAGTGTTAGCTACTGCTTGCCCATTTTGGCCAGACAAAACAGTTCCTCTCCAGGCCTGGGAATCAAGGACACCTCACTGTCTGAGGCCCCGAGAAATGTAAACAAAAGTGAGTTGGGGGTGGAAGCAAACTTGGGGTAAATGACTTGATTACCTGAAACTGTAATTGGAGGGTTAATCCCCAAAATGCAAATGGACCAAACTTACATAAGTATAAAAACCTGTGACCTGTCATCCATTTTGGGTGTAGCCCTAAATGTACCTGAAGGCCCTCCAATAAATATAACTGCTTTTTGTTCCCTTAATTTTGTCTGGTCTCTCTTTTTGGGTAGCCCCACCAGACATCATCACTAATTCAGCAAAAATGAGTTTGTGTTCCCAGGTCTGACATGGGTCAGGTTAGTGTGGCTGGATGTTGCTGATGGTTACATGGAAGTGGTGTTGCTGCTAGCTGTATCTTAAATTGACTAAAGGACTGGTTGAGAGGAATGGGAGCTAAACAGAAGAAATTCCTCAGGACTGAGGAGGACAATTTTTATTGTGGTAAGATAATGCCATAGAAAATACAGACCTGGAAAGCATTTGGACATACTGCATGTGCACTGAATGAAAAGCATATGTCTTATACATGGTTTTTACAGTGTGTAATGTTAGAGGCAGCTTAACAGTACGCAGTAGCATAGAGACTTGCAGGCATATGTATGTAGTGGCCTGTTACTTTGTTTCTTCTTATTAGAGGATTTTTTTTTTTTTAAATTCAGTTGGATTCTAATTCCTATTGCTGGAGTCAAATTTTGCAGTTCTGAACAAAACCCCTTGTTTTCTGTCTGTGTCTCTGAAGAGAGTGAACCTTTGTTGAGGCTAGTGAGGAGGTAGAAGGTGTAACTCATTTTGAGACATCGGCTTTGGGTAAAAGCCAGTGTATGCAATTTCAGGAACTCCCAGTACAGCAGATGCATTTCAGTCTGTCGCCGAAAGGGAAGTATTGCAATAAGCTTGACTGAAAACACACAAGGTTTAAGGATGGTCTCCTTTTAAACCCCATAAACAACATAAAACAACCCTTTATCTCTCTTCCCCTAATCAAGGCCAAAGACTTGTTAAGCTGTTAAATAAGCACGAAGTATGTACCAGGCACGGGAGGTGGGAGAGGCCAGACAGGGATTGTTTGGGAGGGAGGAAGTTCACAGTGCTGTGTGTTTGGGGACTGTGTGAGTGGTGTTTTCAAGCAGGGTGGGGAAAATCCATCTCTGAGGAGTAAACTTGGGCAGCTTTTATCCTGCTGTGAGGCAGGGGAGTCAGCTAGTTAATTTGTCAGTATCTCCTCCATCCTTTGCTTGGATGGAGGAGATACTGACTCTTTTGTGATACTGAGTACTTTTGTGGTACTCAGTACTGATACTGACTACTGTTGTGGTCAGTTTGGATTTAATAGAGTACTTAATTTTTTTATGTGGGCTACTTGCTCAAAAAGGTGCCTCTAACTTCTACCAGTACTTACTTTTTCTTTTAAAAAGGCACTGCATCTGAACCAAAATGAGGAACTTTCTGCTTTTTCATATCAAAAGAGGGGAGCTTATTAGGAAATTAGCTTCATTAGGAAATTTCTCTTTTAGTGCTTTTCTATTCAAGATGGTGCTGGGACCTTGCTAGAGGCAGCCTTCAGATTTTGTTTTGTTGGTCACTGAACACTTTTCTCTCTCTTTTGACAAGAACACAGAGCTGCCTCAGCTGCTGGTCAGTGGACTTCCTATGTGGCCAGTATTGCCTTAAACACCTGTGGGGGTGATGCTTCTTACTTGTGCTGGAGGTATCTGTGCGAATACATCCTCTGCATTTCTCAGAAACCTGCCACATACTGAAGAAATACTGACAAGTAGCTGATGCATAAGGCTGATGTGGTTTGGAGAACCTGCCGTGGCGCACTTCCCAATGTTGGCAGTGGCTTTTCCATCGGTTCAGGGGCTGAACACTGGCCTTGTGGTAATGAGTGAGTTTCTCTGGGTGCTGGTGGAGTTTTGCAGTATCAATCAACAGAGGACTGGCTCTGCTAGCAGCAACTCTACATGCATATTTAATTTTTATAAAAGTCTATGTGTGGGCTTTTGGACAATATGTAATATTAAATATAACTCTATCAACACATACTTGTCTCCAAGTATGTATGTGGAATTATGCTTGTTGCATTACTCTGGACAGAAAAAAAAATCATACTCATTTGCTTCTTCCCTTAAGTTATTAAATGGGGGCAAAATCCACCCTGTTTTTTTTTATATTTTTAGCTATAAAGTTAGAAAGCTAATGCTTCTAGAGAAATGTTCAGCTTTTATCTCTTTTTTTTTTCAGTTTGTAACTTCT
>JAYDZK010000128.1:49944312-49955480 GCA_034509185.1 Euphonia xanthogaster | reverse complement strand
AAATTGTAATAGTTGTTCCACTTAGCAAACACTGCAACAATAAGAGGTAAGAGCAAGATTCAAAAACAAGTAACTTGTATACTCTGGGAAGTGGAAAACCCAGCTCCTTTCTGGAGGAGGTATCAGCAGGCCACAAGCTGTAAATCAGACTTTTCTGTTAGGGCCAAAGCCCTAACAGCTAAAGTTTCTGGGCTGGATATCTGACCACTGAAAATACAGAGCACAGGGAATGCCAACACCTACAGTGCTAATCCTGGGACGAGTCTCTTAGAACACCAGCTTCCAATAAGTCTGGTTACACACTTACCCTCCAGTATATACTGGCTTCAAAGCAACTGGGCTATCACATCAAGAGTGGTTGCAGACACAACTTTAGCAACAGAAATGAGAACCTGCAGGTAGCCTCAGGACTGAGCTGTAGAGGCAATTACTTTGAAGACTTGGGTTCTTAAAGTCTAGTCTATAATAATATATTTTGGCAAGGGCTTCAGTCTTTGACTAGAGTCCTGTGTACCTCTCCCTTCAAACATCCTGAAAGCATCCATCAAACCAGACACACCAAGTTCAACACACAAACAAGTTTGGTTTGGAGACAGAAAGCTCAGTCCTGCTTAACAGAGCAAGTATTAGTCAGAAGACTAGGAAGATTGATGAAAGAATAAACATATTTCTGCTGTATCAGTAACTTTTTGATAATGCTTAGCTCACAATGGAAGACAGTGCTGCAATAAAGGGTTTTATGGCAGAGTAATCAGGGCTGGGCTTCACCTGAGGATCTCTACCAAGCAGAATCCTGACACTAAATCTTCCAGCTGAGAAGATCCAAATGCCATAGAACAAGGCACACACTCCATAAAAGTTATACAGAGAGGAAAAAGTAATCTAAACAACCTCTTATGATTAAATTCATTAATTATGTGACTTAACTTCAAATTCAGAGGAATTCCCTTGAAGAGGGAATGTTAGAAGCACATCTGGACAACCAAGAAGATCTAATAAAAATGCTAGCCTTAAAGCTATTTAAATTCATTTTAGATGTTGACACCCTGTTAGCCAAGAGTTAGTAGACATAAAACATGTGCTAAGACAGCAAGTTCACTTATAGACACTTCTTCATGAAAAAAACACTAAAGGAAGAGTGTGTATGAAACACATGGAACAGTAAGCAGTACTAAAATTTAAATTGCCACACATGGGAGATTTATGCTGGTACTCAGTACAGCACACTAACTTTCTAATTCTTCCCACAACTGACTCCACAGAAATAAAGGAACATTCTACTGGCAGATTCCTATGTATGTATATTCTACATATTTAGCACAAAAGTGCTTATCAAGGTGTTTTCCTAAATTTAAGACTTGGTTATCTTCCATCAACTGACACATTGTACTTACATGCACCCTCCTCATCCTAAAATTGCCCTGTGTAGGCAGTATCTAGGACTAATTGATGTTTGAGGTCTGGTTGTGAATTGCAAAAACTTTCTGATGTGCCCTGAACCAAGATAGCCACTCCAGCTGTTGGTAGATTCTTGGACTTATGCCAGTTGCTGACCAGAGAGCTGAGAACTCAACCCAAGGCACTCCATGACCTACAGTCAACATGGGATGATTGTAGGTTCATCCCATGCAGTACGATGCAGGATTTACTAAGTCAGACTCAGCATTAGTAGATAACATGAAAACATTTCCAATTTCTGGATTTGAGCAAGTTTTCAGAAGTAGAGCCACCACATCTGAAGATGCAATATTATTACTGAAACTAGCAATCAGCCCAGGTGCACAAGGGCCACTAGAGCCACGACCTTACTAACAGAATCCAGAAAGAGAATTAAAACTTCAGGTTCAGAGAGATGCGGTCACTTTACACAGGAATTTTAAAAACAAGTACTGTATTTCTAAACGTCATCCAGCTCAGAGTTCAGCCTCATATTACATCCATGACAAGGATTTTGGAGGTCCCAAGACCACAGAGATAATTTACATTGATACTGAGTTTACTGGAAATCTAATCACTGTTTAGTGCCTCACCACCCTTAGAGAATTTCTTCCTAATGCCAAATGTCCTTACTCTATGCTCTTCCAGTCTGAAGCTGTTCCCACTTGTCCTATCACTACATACCATTATAAAATGTGCCTCTGCATCTTTCTTGTAAGCCACAATAAGATAACCCATAACCTTCTCTTCTCCAGGCAGAACAAGCCCAATATTCTCAGTCTTTCCTCACAGGACAGATGTTTTAGGCTTCTGATAATTTTTGTGGCCTCCTCTTCTGGACCCGTTTTACTGATCAGCATCCTTCTTTTGCTTGGGGCCCCAGAGCTGGATGCAGCATTCCAGATGGGCTGTTATGCTGCTGGAGTGGAGTGGCTATAATCACCCCCATCGACCTGCTGGTCACAGTAGTTTAGGTTTGAATTTACATTAACTACGAGATGTTTCACAGACCTAACTTGCAACAGTTTGCAAATTAGTCCATGGATTGTACTTTTAAAGTGTGCTAAACTTAAAATAATATATAACAAAAAAGCATGCAAGGAAAAGTAATATTTGTTACAATTTCTAAATACAAATTTATGGAACACTTCTTGAGGCATAATCCTTAAGTAATTCAGGTATAACCATTTACCAAACAGGTTTTTGGTTTTTTTTATCTTGAAAAAACTGAAGCTGGAAAGAAAACCCTGCAAAACTTACAACAGCACTTAAAGCTTCCTGATCATTGATTTTCTCTCACACATACGACTATCTGCAACAGTTGAAGAACAGCACGTGGCTGCTCCTAGCAGGCAGACCCTTTAATAAGGCATTTGCCACAGACATATCAAAGGACTTCTTACACTGAAGGCAAAGAAAGGAACAGAGGCTTTTATTTCCCAGGGCCAATCCCCCTCAATTTCCTGCCACCAGAGACTTTTTCCCATGAAAAGCAAGACGTGAGCAATAAGGAGGAGGGCTCATTTGGCATCACAACGGGGAAGCTCAATGAACAAGACATATCAGACTATGGAGAGAACAAAATCCTCTTACAGTGGTAGAATAGAATTTGTAAAGTCAGGATTGGGGTGATGGGGGGGGGAAGAAAAAATACAGGAGTACATACTATAAAATGCTGAGATAAAAGTTTTTCACGAGAGTGTTTGAATTAAACATTAGTTAAAGCACATTCCGCAGTCTCAGCTGGCTGCTGTCTGAGCCACACAGTAAGCAAGGCAAGGCAGTGTTTCAGTCCACTGGCAAGAAGTTCTGCAAGTTCTGTATATGCCCACCTTACATCTTCCTGCCTCCTCCTCCCAAGCTCTTACCCCCTATCCTGTATTAGTACAGTCAAAAGTACTCAACAGAGCCATTCTATAACAAAAACAAAAGCCAGGGAGCCTTTCTTGCACAAAAACTTTTGACTGACAGTTTGCTGGCCATAGCCAGTCCCAGTGATACCTGAGCCCAGTACAACAGGCTCTAGGCAGCATCCCATTTATGCCTCCCTGTAGTGTGAGAACCTTAGGCATTTGTCATCACAATTCAGTGCTGTAGCTTCAAGAAGGAGCTAGTTGCATTTTAGATGGTCACAGTGACTTAAAACCTTATGTAATGAGACAATACCTAGTTTGAAAGAGGCCAACAAATTCATCTTTTGTGCCTTCTTTTTATTCTTAGTAAAATTCACACTCTCACGTACTTAGCACACCGCAAGTACCTGCCTTGGGCAGTTCAACTCCATGTTTGCTCCTAGTTTGGCAGCTCATGTGCTGCACCACCCAAGCCCAGTACATGGAGCAGGTTGTGCTGGCAATGCTCTGAGGCAGGCTCACTGCTCCCCAAGCTGTCCTCATTGCAACAGGACAGGAGCCCAGATCACTGCCAGGAAGCTGCAAAATACTGGGAAAAGATTCATGTACAGATATCAGAAAAAAAATTCTCAAAGCTACAAGCAGATGGAGTTCCCCCACAATCTTCCACTCCCATATCAACTTGCAGGTATCCGATGTAATGATTTATTAAATATGCAGAAGAAAGTGCCTAAACTATAACAGTGTGAACAGAGATAATTCAACAGGCTACGAAGAAAAAATGGCTTTACAGCACCAAACACCTATTACAAGTGTTCCATTATTAAGGTATTTTGTATCTACATGCCTATTGTTATGATGGAAGTTGTTTATCTTTGGATGAATAATGTCAGGCTCCAATGAAAACAGCTTTCTGTAGTCTTCTTATGTCAAAAAGTACAATTGCAAGCAACTAGCATGTGTCTCACAGCAATGAGACCAGATGGCCTGAACAATTTTCTGTGTCTCCAGTTAGGGGCGTTCAGTCCTTTCCCTGAAATTTGCTCAAAGGGAGGTCTCTAGACAAAGGCAGACACTGCAAACACTAAAAAACCTACAACAGCTGTGAACTTGGAGGGCAGATTCACATGAGAGACTAGACTAATACACTTAATTAAAGAGTGGGGGTCTTCAATATGTAACTTTTCAAATGTTTCCAACATTGAACTACTCTCTCCCTTAAAAATGGCTGTATCTCTCCTAATCTTTGACAATTTCATTGTCAAAGCACGCAGGCTTGTATTTTTAAACAAAAATATAAATACATCTTCTGGCCAGCAGATAGATAGTATCCACTCTCACAAATTATGTGTCACACAGGATCTCCAGGGCCACTGTTCTGGACTACAGCTAACTTCCAGAGACTGCACAAACAGGGAAAGCAAACACACACCATTAGAATGGGCGTGTTGAACACAGATACCCAATAAAAGACATCCTGATATAAAATTAAAAATGTTTGCTAAACCAGTCTTTCCCCTGAGCTTTCCCAGAGAGCCTCACTCCTGTGTACTTACTTTCCCAAGTCCTCCTCTTCTTTCCACTTCCTTGATAGAGGTCTTATTTCAGTCATGTGTATCTGCTACCACAAGGCCAGCCACATCCATTTACAGATACTGAGTGCTATTGCAATACACGGACCTTGGGACTATCATACAAGGGGACAGTGATGCAACAGCAACCACACTCCACACTCCTGAACCCAAGTGTCAAAACCACTTCATTTCAGCCAGACACTGGCAAAAGTCTGTAGGGCTCCTCAGACATGTCTCAAGATACTTCAGTCCCCACAAACTTTAGAAAAAGTCTCATTTAACCACAGACACAAGTTGGCTTTGGCATTGAGCAAGTGACTACATATGCTGCCAAAAAGTTTAACATTCAGTTTTCTGCTTATGGGTATACAGATCCTGTACTCTGCTTTTAAACCTCCAGCTTTCTACAGTATCATCACATGAGACTTCAGTAGAGGTAAATATTAAAAGACACTAAGTAGTTCTGACATTATCTTACTGTATGATGATACTAGAGCATGGACATCTCTTCCCTAGTATGGTGATTTAACCCTGTGCAGAAAAAAACCATTTCATTTTATCTTTACTCATTATAATTGTTCAGTATGTTTGGAAAAACAAGGAGATAAAGTAATGCAATTGAAGGAAGCAGATGAAGACCCAACCATTTTAATTTAGCTTCAAGTGTTGCCATCTACTATTACAAACATGGAATGCAATGTATCAGCTTGTTGCTCAACCACTTCCACCAACTTTTAACTGCTGGTCTCACAGTCTACAGCAGGCTTGGTGTAATTGCTTAATAAAATTGTAACTGTTTATCTTTGCGTACTTTGATAGCTGGTCAGTTCAAGGCACAACAGGTTTTCCCAAGACTGATGTGCTCACAAAACACCATTAAAACTCTAGCTCATTTCTATGACCTTAAGCTTTTAGGTCAACTTAGACAATTGACCTTAGTGCTCTTCACTCACTTTTTTTTCAAACACTCTTTAATCTTCAAGGCAGCTTTCAGAATCTTTCCTTCTCCAGAGGTTAGCTCATAAGAAAACAAATAAAGAGTCAAGGGTTCTTTACCACCTTCATCCATTTGCTGTCTTCTTAAATAAAGAACTTGTAATTTGAATTCTATGTATTTTGACACATTTACCTTTTGCTTTGCTCATTTCACTGGAATTACTTTAACATGTTTGCTTTTTATTAGTAATATACATAAAAATCCTGAATAAAACAGCCAAAATTTTACCATATGGATTCAATTTCCTTGCATTTTACCTACTGTGTCCTCAATTCAACTCAACACAAGCAGACTGTAAACAAAATAATGAGAAAGACAGTTTAATCTTGCCAGGCTAGTAAAATGTACTATGCAACTATGAAAGACAGAAAAATGCTAGTGTCTATAATGTGACTCAATATGAACCCTGTAATTAGATTTAATTAGATTTAGTCAGAAGACAAATGCAAGTCTTTTGCCTAAAAATGCCATCAAATTTATTCCTAGTATTAGCCAGTTTATATTTAATTTTTCTCTGAAGAGAATTGCACATACATCACTAAGTCAGATGTATACAACACCTACATAAAAGGACAAGTAACTTGTGATCACCAAAATGCTGTGATGATGATGCCAAAAAAACAAAACCAAAGACAACTAATCCAAAAGGCATTCATCCCTATGCAAGCAGTTGGAAACTAGAGTCTCAACAAGTTAACAGGAAAGGTGACTGTGCATGCAGCCTTCTGCAGAGCCCCAAAGGCAGCTTTCATTGTGTGTAATCACATCACACCACTGCCTGAGGCCACATCCGCACCCATCAACATTGGTGGCAGAGCAGAAAGCCACTGCAGAAGTGGAGTGGAAGAACAGGAAAGTGGGGCTGGAGACCATCAGCAGGAAGGGTAGGGCACAGACAGAACTCACTACAGCGGCAGTGGGAAATCCAAATTCAGGCTTGTCTGCCCATCGTGCACTCACACACACGGCTACCTACACCTCTCTGGCACTCCTCTTAGCTATTTGCACAGCAAAACCACTGACCTAGCAACAGTAAGCTCACCCTGTGTTTAAGACACCTCAGCCAACACACGGGGCCAGAATAAAGCACACAGCTTAGTGTGGCAAAGAAGGGCCTTACCTGAGGAAGGTAGGCGTGTTTGACAAGAGCTACTGATGCTTCACCAAAGGCAAACTACTTAAAATTAAGAGCATAACACAAATGTTTTCTGCATCTGTCACTACTACTTGGTAGAAATTCAAAAGACAGATAGCCATTTAAACAGTAGCTAATTAAGACAATGCCCTGCAAATACTGCACATGTTTTTTAGCTAAGTCAAGACCTTGTTCGGTTTCTGTTTCAGGCTTGAAAATGCAAAATCCCACCAATCTGCCTTACAACTTGAGGCCAGAACAGTGATTCATAAATACACTTGTTGCAAACCTCTTCTACCCAGGGACTGGCTAGGGAAGGGCACACTTGAATGCAAGAAAAGAGGAAGACAAGAACAGGGATGGGGGAAGTGAAAGAGAGGGGAAGGGGTGAACAACTCATACCTCCTGAAAGAAGTTTGAGAGGAAGGAGTTACCCAATGGATTCAATATTCAGATCATTGGACAGCTGAAACCACAAAGCTTCCTACCACCAAACTCTTAGTACAGTAACCAACTGAAGGAAATATGGTAATGTGTAGCTTAAAGAACAGAAAATAAGGATGACAGGCAGGAATTCTGGAATAAAAGAGAATCCGTGGAGAAAGCTGTGTCTGGGCCACTAAGAAACTCATACTGTAGAGCTTTAGGAGCCTTGATCTGAGCCATGAGACTCCAGAGGACTGAAACACCTGTCTAGGAAAAGCCACAGAGCAAGAGCAGCACTTAATCACTGAGTAAACTGGAAATCACCATGAAAAAGACTGCACTGTAGAAACCCTCAGCCTTGACATCTGGTCTTTATTCTTCTTTTGACAATTCATCATCTTCTGGTTCTTTCACAGCCAGTCTTTTGCAGGGTCCTTCTACCAAGGTTTGAATAAACCATCTGTCCACTTTTCCACATTCTGAAAAGAGCTCCAGAAAACACCTGAAGCGTTTCAGCACATTTTTCCTTCAAGATACAAATATAAGCACGTGAATATACTATGAGGTTGAACTGCAAGAGCATATGTACCTCTGCCTGCCTGGGTTTTAATTCCTAAATAATTATTACAGTCACAATATCTTCAAAGTCTGTAATTCAAAATTCTTTGGCTTAAAGGCACAATGGATTTTATTTTTTCGTTTAATCTTAGTGGGGAGAAAAAAACCTCCACATTCAGGAAAACAGAAAATTCAGTTTGCAACTACAGACCGAGACAATGAAATTGAACGATTTAAACACAAAAATGTCTTCAAATTCACAAGAACATAAAGGAATGCTGTATGCTGCATAGTACTTTATATATAGATATGGTAAGTTTGGGTGAGGAACAGGACCCTTGGGCACTCAGAGGCAGAGAAGAACAGAGCCATGGCAATTCCTGTCCTCTCTCCAGCACTCCTGGCTCCCCTGGGAAGGCAGCTGAGCTGCTTGTTGAACAAGTCTCAAAACTGCTGTGCGTTCAGTAGCTGTTTCTACAGCTGATATGGCCCAGCACAAGCAGGAGCCACAAAATAAAGGGTGGAGGCACAACATCAGGCTCACAAGTTCTAATCTCATTCCAAAACCTCTTGCCTTTGTTGACTGTGCTGGTCCACACAGAGGCAGAAAGGCACAGAGGATGGAGATGTACCTTCTTTGTTCCTGCCTCATGGTGAGATGATAAATCCTTGCAGGAAGAAGGCAAATGCAGCGTGCCTGTGCAGGTGCTCAGTTCAGGGGCTGTGCCAGGCCAGCAATGACCTCAGTTATCACTTGAGGCCTGCTTGGCTGCTTTCACTATGTAATAATAATAAGCAAGTGTTTGCAAAAGTATTGGAACTGATACTGCTGGCTCCCGTGTAACTCCTCCCAGTAGTCCCTGGTAGGTCACTTCAGGAGCACAGTGCACAGGCAGGCATTGCTTGTAGGGCACTTGCCCACAGGGCTTCGGGACAACTCTGACTCTTATTTCTCATTCACATACATACCCAGTAATATGAATTATTTTTTCCTTCATCATCAGGAGTTAGAACCATAAGTAAGAACAAAATCACAAAGTGTTTGAGCCTTGAATAACAGACCTTTGAGCAAGGTTTGAAAAGAACAGACAAATCTTGACCTTTTAAGGCAGTACATCCTGTACATATTTACTGCAACTTGAAGCTGTTCTGAGTGACAATGACACATCTACCACTGCTTATATCACTGCAAAATCAGATACAGAGTGAGCTAGATGTTGCTCCTAACTTATCAATAAACCAAGTACTTTAATTTCCAGGACAAGTCTTTGACAGCTGCACTGAAAAGATAAATTTTTACCTAAACCATACACTCACAAGTTTTTTAAGTATTAGTATTTGTTCTACTAAATTTCCTCTAACCTGAGAGAAACTTTGTCCATAGTGTCTTGAATAACTTCATTTTTCATGTTATTTGTTTATGTCTACCTTATAAACCAAAGTAATTTTGGGGTTAACAGAGCAAGTACTGACCTCTAGACAGCCTCCTCGTCGCCTTGAGCACATTTTCTCTAATGAGAGGAAATCACAGTGACAATGCTAAATATTAATTGCATAAAAAATATCAGGAGCATATCAGAAGCATTATGTAAACATGCCAAAAACAAGTATTTTGCTTGAAACAGGAATATTAAGATCTCCAAAATAAAGGAAGCATAACTAGCATTCAATCGCTGTTACGGCAACAGCAGTCCAAGCAACAGACATAAGCTTAAGACCAAACTAAGTTACATGTTTGCAATTTCTGAAGTCTCCATCCAAAAAAGAAATTTGGCCCCTTGTGCCCCGCACAAGGGCTGGGCACAGAATTTTATAATCTTTTGTATAGCTGCAGTTTGTTTCCTTTCTTGAGGCACATCTTTACAAAGTGTGAATGAGTTGATTCACAAAAATCAAGACTTTTGCTCAGCTTGTAACAGTTCGTCTTCCAAGTTCTGCCCTGGTTTCCAACTCACACTCCATGGACAGCTTCCTTAAAATGAGACATTTACTGCTGCTAAAGGGAGTGGAGCAGTGTAAAAATATACTTCATCAGCAGTACCTTACCCAGGTGAGTTTCTACCATTCCTAGTCTGTATAGTAACTATTTCTGTTTAGACCCACTGTCACAACAAGCCTTCCTCATCACAAGCATTCCTCCTCTTCCTGGCTTCCACACTAAAGGCTGTGAAGTGTGAGCACATGTGGAATACCTTCTACCTAATTTGTAACAGTTTTCATACAAGTGATCAACTTTCAAGGAAGTCTATACTTTATAACTTGAGGAAATTATAAAACTTGATCACATGTAAATTTGCATCTGAAATGTGCCTAAGAAGCTATTGGAGACAACTTCTACTACTGCTATAGGAACCCAAAATTCTTAATTGCTCATTTCTTTGTCCTTTTCAGGAGTCCAAGCCTGTCAACGGGCAGCATTTGCAGCCTGGACAGAAGTAGCCTACCACTCAGCACCTTCCTGACACAGTTTCAGGAAAAAGAATGCAGACAAACATAACAGAAATCCACCTCTGTTTTTATCAGAAACGTCTGCAAACATTTATGAAGCTACTTAATTCTGTTTAAGTGTGGCAGCAACATAACAAAACAAACCTCTCCCCTACCCCTCTTCCCTCATCTCCCTTCCCCCCAAAAAAGAGGAAATACTAAGTGCTATTGCCATGGTTCAGTGTTATAGGAAACACCAGCCCTTGTTTTGCCTGTTACTAACCACAGTACTAAGAAAGTTGATTCATTTTGTTCTAGGACAGCTCATATCTGTGTAATCTTCAGCAAAACCATGTGGTCTTACTTCTCATTTTCTGTGTGTAGATGTAAGTTGGAGCAAGGGGCTGGTTTTACGAGTGATAAAAAGTTGTGTATTTTCTGGATTGTTCTAACCCATTTGTTAAACATCACTACCATAGTCAGAGGTGATATAAATTAGCAGGCAGTCACACCCAATCCTTGAAGGTCAGTTGTCTATCCACCTTCAATAATCAGCTGCCATGCAGCTTCGAATGCTGAGCCAAGGCTGGTTCTTCTCCCAGCGTCCACTAAATCACAGTGAAGAAATCTGTGCTCTGCTGCGGCCTGAAAAGCAGTATTCAAAACAACTTCTTAGCTCAGACGTAGTGAAATCATGTCTACTGTGTGCCTCATTTTAAAACAGCTGACATGAGCTCACAGTCACTTCCACCAGCTTTCTT
>JAYDZK010000128.1:49831139-49843024 GCA_034509185.1 Euphonia xanthogaster | reverse complement strand
AATATTCAACAAAACAAGACAGCAATGTTATACACAGATAACTACTTACCTCAGCAGTAGGCTTACTGTGGTGTAAAGACAGTTTTGTGACAATCTATTAAAATTCAAAGCTCTTAACCAGCAAATAATCCCACTAGGCATGTAGATACATGAATATTTACAAAATACTCCCATCAAACTCAGGTTGTGCAGACCTTTATTCACCACCATTTTGTCATGTGCTTCCAGGTTTCTGCCAGATCTCAGGAGAAGAACAAGTAATTCAAGCTATATGATTTTGCCTAAATTAATTTAGACCCTAGTGCGTGTTTGAAATAGCAAGTCTATGCACAATCCATGAGTTCTAACCCTCCTTCCCTTTAAAAGTTTATTGAAGTGCAACAGCTGCAGTTTGTGTTTTAGTCATAGGTAGGTGGAAGTATCATACATTTGCAGACAACTAATCAGAAAAATTTTGGTTAGGAGGGACTTTTGAAGAGCTTTATTGTGACCTCTGCTAAAAGCATGGTTGTCTTCAGAGCAAGATAACTTTGCTTCAGGCCTTCAGTCAACTTTTGAAAACCTCCCAGACATCCCACAGCTTCTCTATGCAACATTCCCAGTGGATGACTACCTCACTCTCAACTTTCTTTGTTGTACCAGATATCTCCAATTGCAACTTCTTATCTTTGTGCTCCTCTGAGAAAAATTTTAATCCACCTTCACAGTAGTTTCTCTCAATTTTGTTGCCAAATAGTACAAACAGATTCACCTGACCTCTTTAATCCACGCTAAAAAACACCGGGTCTTTTTGCTTCTTGTATGCTGTGTATTCCACTTCTCCTGTCACATTTCTGGTCCTCTACTAAATTTGCCTGCATTTGTTAATTTCTCTTTTTCAGGTGGCTCCACAAGAGGACAGAGAATCCAACATGCAGGCTTACTGTGTTGAGAACAGAAAATAATCACTCCCCTCAGCTTACTGGTCACTTTTGCCAATGGAGTTGCAAGGCACTGCTGTCCTATATCAGCTTGCTTCCTACTGAAAACCACAGATCCTTCTGCAGAGCTGTTTGCTACCCAGCATTTTAGTGACTAGCTTCTACCAATGACTTGGGTTATTCTGTCATTTGGTATTCTTAGCAGAGCTAAGCACATTACATCAGCTACCAAACCTCTGGAGAGCACTTCTTCTCATGAAAAGAAGAACTGAGTGAATAAAAATTATGCTGGTTATGTTTGGTAGGTTTTAAGACAGAATAGGCATGGGAAGCATTGTTACTAAAACAGCTAATATGCAAGTTAGTAATCTATGCAGAATTGGTAGGCTGTTGTCCCAAACTGAGAGCTACTTTTGCCCAAAAGACCAAGTTATGTCAGTTATATTCTTCTTTCTACAAGTGCTACACAAGATTTGATTATTAAATTCAGAAAATAACAGAAAAAACCTTTAGGTCAAGGTATTATGTGACACTAAATGTGGGGTTTCAGAAAATACTTTTATTTCCAAGGTAAATGGTTGTTGCTGTTCATATTCCCAGTACCTGCATTATCAGTCGAGTGATTTACCACAATACTTGTGTTTTTTAGAAGGAAGAAAATGTCTGTAGGCTGACTCATCAGCTGAGAATGTCTTTTACATATAAAACTTATTTTTAAGTTTGTTACTGTACTGTCTCTGAATCTGTATCAAAGTCTTGACTAACACATAGGATAACACAGTGGTAAGACAGAATGGTGTCAAAGACTATTCACTCTCCAGAGATGATTCAGTCTGAATTTCCTACAGAGGATCATATAAGAATTCAAAACAGACCAGGGAGACTATTAGAAATCATTGAGAAGCAATTGGCCTCTGTAAAACATGTCAGTGAATAAGAGTTCCTAATGGTACATATGCAAAAAATAAAAATAAAATATTTTAAAAGAATCATTAAATCCTGAGATGTTGAGATTTTTTCTACTATTGAGGTGGACAGGCCCCTGAGCAACCTGACTGAGTTAAAGCTGTCCCTGCATATTGCATGACATTTTAAAGGTCCCTTCCAACTCAAGCTATTCTATGATTCCATGAAAAGTACAAAAAAAGAACAGAAGTGTCTGTCTGAAAAAGGTGCCGACTGATGCTGTGAGGAGTGGCCTCATGACCAGCTGAGCAGGAGCCAGCCTGTATGTGCTGCCAACAACGGTGACAGCAGTGCAGCTGTCAAGGGTCCTACACACAAGGGTCAGCACTTACAGGTCCCATGGGAGAACCAGTGATGGGACGGTCAGAAGGAGCATGGCAGCCTGAACAGATATAGCTGGGAAAGACTAGCTTTGCCCAGCTTAGGAAAAACAATGTTTCAGTATTTCAGATACAGAGATGCTGAGGAAAGAAAAGGCCATAATAAAAATTTTATATTAAAACAAAACAAAACCAGCAACAACAACAACAACAACAACAACAAACAAACAAACAAAAAAAAAACAAAAAAAAAACCAACAAGAAAAACCAACCAAACAAAAAACCCCCCACAATAAAACTTAAGAACAATCTGAATGCAAAGACCAATCTGAAGGCAAAGACAGAGAAAAATTGGGTAGAAAAGTATACCCAAACCAGAGCCCAAAGAATTAACCTAAGATCAGTCTGTTTCTGACTGATAAAACCAAAGAGATAAGATGCAAGCAGGAAAAGTGTTAAAATAACATCTTTAGACCTGAGCCTACAACCTGTCTCACAAAGGTAGGGTCTTTTCCCATGGGTGCCAGAACCCAAGAGGCCAGTGTGAATCTACTTAAATGCAGGAGTTAGCAAGTGCAGCCAAGTTATATATTCATCAGGGCACCTTTCTCTCATGCTTTGTGACATGCCACTATAATGTTGAATAATTAAAGCTAGTCAACTGCCCTTTTCTTTAGAAAACCACTTACTTGAGATGAAAAAGTATTGGTTTATTATTGAATTCAAAAGACAGCTTGAGGCTAGTTCATGGCACCAGCACATTTGTTATGTGACTTTATAGGCTCTGAGACAGCTAGTGATCAATAAACAGTGATCTCAAGATCATGCAAGGATCAATATGGAAGGATTTTGGGAAATTGTCCTTGTGAAAGTGAATTTTTAAAAAATAAAAGACGGAACAGGGAGGGTCAATAAATATTGTCACATGTTTTTAATTAGCTCAAGTTCCCTAGTAACCTGTCATGGGATGATATATGAGAAATTAGTTTTTATTCTTAAGTTTTACTCTTTAGTTTTTATGTTCTTAGTGTGTCTTTTGGCAGTCTAGAAAATTGCCTGAAAAATACTGTGTAAGTGTACTGATTTTACCTTATAACTCTTAGCATTAGTCCTGTGACTTTAATATTCTAACAATATCAGAATCCTCTGGATTGCGGAATTCTAATAATGAGAAAAATAATTATGCCTGTCTGGAAGACCCCAGTTAGGATGTAATTATAAGGTGAAATCACAAGTGCAAAGTCATTGAAATGCATGTTTGTGAGGGCTCAGTTATGACAACATAGAAAAGCTTTCACTAAGCATTCACTGGTACAACAAATAATTTGTATCAGTGGAATTCAGGTTATGCTGTCTGCAAGCGGTATATCTACTCTGTTTACAAGCCATATGTACATTAGTGTACTGATGACTTGCAGCTTATGATATATTTTTAGTAACAATGGGCAAGAAATGTTTTTTTGGTGAAATTATTGCTAAAGCAGTCACGTGTTGCAATGCCCTCAATACACACTGGGAAAGAAATTGCTTACCGCTGTTCTTTCCTGCTTTTGTATGTTAATCTTTTCGTACACAATTATGTGTTAATACCACAATAGAGAGGTTAGTTTTATATTATTGCAGTAGGAAGATATATTATGATTTCTGTATTTTAGGCATGAGAATACATTGCTTGCACAGCTGAGTTTTCAGAGCTGTTACCTTAATTTTGTCAACAAGCATCATTTATACACACACACACACACACATACTTGTAACTATGATGTATTTAACAGCTTCAGTACTGAACTTGGTTAAACACTTACAGACTTATGCCAGTACATCTCAAGACAGCATCATAAGAACGCTAGTGACAGGGTCACCTTCTTGACATGGGTCAGACCCCCAACAGGTGGATGTGAATACTCGTGGCCCCTACTGCTGTGGGGACAATACTCCCCACTCCCAATTCCAAACACTTCCATAACAACTAATGCAGTTGTTTAGAAAGAATACCATTTATAGAAAATACAATGTAATATGAATTAATTGGAGATTTCGGGGTTGCCCTCATATTTTATTGCCCTGGAGAACAAAGACAGCTTGGACTCTTTCATTTGTTGAGCAGAGTGCCTGTGGTAAAACAAGGAGGTTTATCAGTAATTAAAAAATGGGGGGGAGAAAAATAATTTTTGTTCTAGTAACATAAAAACTATAAAAATTACAAAAATTATAAAAATTGAGGTGTAGATTTTAAAGATATTGTCAACTGCCAAGGATTGGATGAAAAAATCATGTTAAAAAAGCAAATTGAGCATTCCCTACTTTTCTAAGATGCATTGTATGTTATTATCAGCACTGACTCATTTATCTAGTGATACAGGTTTGCATTGTCTTTGTTTCTCATCCTTCTTTAAGAAGAAGACTTGAAGGCTCACAGGTCCAAGCATGACACATGCAATGTTGGCATTTAATGTAAACAAGCAATACAAAACAGATTATATGCATTCTGCCTCTTTAACCATTAAAATTGCAGTAATTTATTTCCCTCCATTTTAAGTTTAATCACCGCACTATAGGCAAAGTAGTTCCAATAACAAATGATCAAATAGCAAAGAATAACGCAAAGGACACAGTTATCTGAGAACTCCTCGCGTGTTTCCACTTATGCTCCTGTCACCTGGAGGGAGGCAACTGTGGGAGACTGCAGTCCCCAGTATTGAAACCCACAGGGCCAAAGTGCTGGTATCAGTATGTCAGGAAACTGAGCAAAGCTAAAATGAGATCTGCTGCAACATAAACATGTGCTACAAAGATGGAGGGTGCAAGCAGAATATCTGCTACAAAACAAAGGCTTTTAAATGTCTTGTAAGTCCTCCTTTTCTCCAGTCTTCAGGCCCAAGTCAATTATCTACACATATACATTTCATTTCCTGCTTTGTCCCAGTTCCTCAGGCTCTTATCTCCCCTTTTCCTTGGGGAACCATTTCTACAACTTTTCTCCAGCCTTGACCCATGAGAGCCTTGTTTTACCTTCTGTGCCTAGGCATGTCCAGGGAAGACAGCATGGACCTGATTGCAGCACTGCTGCTCTCACCAAGCCACACAAAGCTGGCTCAGACTGAATGTTTTCCAAACCACAGGAGGGAGCAGGCAAGGGGATGAGACACAGCCTATCTGCTGAGTGGACACAGAAAGTGCACCTCAGGCTCTTCATTCTTCTGACACCCTGACCCTAAGGAAACAGTATTCTATTTGGAGAATGGCTAGAGAACAGTCATTGGCATAAAAGGCCTAAACCAAAAAGAGAGAAAGGCTGTAACAGATAGCCTTTTCACTGGAATTTTTTTTCGTTTTCTAGATTTAATTTCACCTCACCATTTCAAAGGTTCATATGTGAAAATGTTGCCACCCAGTTGTATCATCTGCTCTTTATTACACCTATATAATTTCAACAGGAAATTATACAGGTGTAATTAAGAGCAGATGATGCAACTCCAGTTGTATCATCTGTGGGCTGGTTTTGTGGTTTTACTTTTTTTTAGATTAGTTCATTTGGACATCTACTCTTGTATACGAGAACAAAATTTGTCCCTCTCCTTATTAAGTTTTACAGTGCGATCTTTCTCTTTAGTGATTTATTTACTGACTGACTAAGAAAACAATAATCTAAAAATAAAACTACAATATAAATTAAATTCGTAATACACACAATTAGTTTTAATTTAAATAATTGTATTTATATTAAAGACAAACCTCTTTTTATAAAATCTTCTCTGTTGACAAATACATATTTAGTCTTACTGTAAGCAAATCTTTTAATAGCAAAAAGACAGAGTGAAGACTTTACTTACCAAGCCATCCTGATCCAGAATTGGGTATGCACATATCTGTTTCAGCACTGGGCAACACAAATCCAACCACAAACACTTCAACCCCATCAGCCATTAGGGCCATTCCTAGCACAAAGAAGAGGGCCCACTGGAAACGACCATGGCCACATTCTTGTATTATCAATTCATATTGCTGTGCTAGCTCTTCTTCATCAGCTTTCCTCTCTGTTTCCAGTTCATGACGATCCTTGTATTCATCCCGCATAGACTGACCTAAGGCCACCATGTCATCCTTACCCTGCCCCATGCTGGGGATTCCCTGATACTCCCCTTCATAAATTTCATCATCTTCGTCATGTCCTTCAGTTGCCTCACTTGATCCTTCATCATCATTAGCTTCTACACCATAATTTCCTCCTTGGCCATAGTAATCATCATCATCTTCCTCATCCTGGAATCGACTGTAGGACCTCTGTGTGTAGCCATCCTGAGCTTTGTCAACTGCTTTATTTACTTTTTTCACTGCTTGCCTCTTCACCTCTTTAGCAATATCTTTGGCCCCTTTCACTAGTGAAGTCCTGTCTTTGTAGGTGTCCTCCATCCTGTGTCAAAGAAGGACTGCTGTTAGGCTGTAAAGGCACCTGCCAAATGGTGTTTGGAATGTCTATTGAGTGTTGGACATCAGTGGAAAAAGCCCAAGTACAAGTGAAGCTGTAATATTCAACCTGTAAAATATAAGAGAAAAAAAGCTTATACTTTGCTATTTTTAGATGCCTCTTCACACTGATACAGAATCATCCCAATCTTGATTTAAGCACTGGACATCAGAATAGAGGGCTTTGAATATAAAAGCCTGCATTTTCTTCAGAGATACAAATATCACAGGTTACATATTTTAAGGAAAATATGCAAAAGATAAATTCAGTATCTCTATCAGAGAATCTTCAGAATTCAATTTTTTACTCTCTAGTCTCAGATATCAGGTTTTATTCTGAAAGAAACCAAGCAATTCCATGCATCATACACCATAACTCTTTCTGCAATATCCTTTCCCATTTGAACTCCCTGTTTTGTAGGAAAGGGCTACAAACACTAACCTTTCTCTCAGTGAGTTACCATGAAATATCTCTCTTGCCTTCTATTTAACACAAATCCTGTAGAAAGTTTGTATTCCTCCAATCTGTACCTCTCAAAGCTGACTGAATTTGGCCAGTGCATTCACACCAAGTCTTAGCAATATGAAATCCCACTCTAAAAAATTTAGTGTGGGGAGCTGTGTGGGCAGAAGTGGTGGCACTTTCACACTTTGGAGATTCCCAATACCTAAGTCATGGACAGGCACATTCCTTTCTCCGCTATCTATACTCACAGTAGGGACAGAGGGGAGCAACTGTGTGTTACCAGCTAATGCATCTCCCATTGTGTTAGTCCAGCATGAGTTCCCAATAACCAAACTGCAGGAAAACACCAAGACATTTTCCCCAGTTCTCCTCCCCACTCCCCTGCTGTATCTTCCCCCTCGTGCAGCCCCAAATGCAGACACAACGAGTCAAGAGCACTTTGCTTATTAGACTGAAGACTACCATCCTCTTCTTCTCCGCGCAGTTTTCAGGCACATCTACAAGACAATTTGCTCACCACACATCTACACTATTACAAGGGGTGGGAGAAAGAAATGACAGCAGCATGCAAGCATATAGAAGGAAGAAATGCAGGATCATTTTTTAGCAACAGTCTGTAGTCAGAACAGCTAAAATCAGTTACAAAATGGCACCATTACTCATGTTAAGGGAGTGTGTGTGTGTGTGTGTGTGTGTGTGTGTGTGTGTTTGCGTGCGCGTGCACATGTGGGAATCTGGACACTGCAACAGATTGTAGAAGCTTCCCCTCTGGGAGAAAGCAGGCTACAGATTTTTAGCAGTGCTTCTAAGAAAACCTGGCCTGCTTCCAGCTTAGGGAAAAGGTTATTTTTAACCATGATCATTTTAATGATCTATTTTCCAGCATTACCTCAGAAAAATTGCAGTAATGCAACTAAGGAGGCAGTGAGATATGATGGAGGAGTAAAAATAGATGGAAATTTCTGAAGCTAATCTTATTACCCTTTCTAAAGCAGTGTGAACTGCCCTCAGAGCTTTATGGGAGAAGACCAAGAAATGGCTTTAAGAAGTTGTCCTTTATTCATTCTATTGCATGTACTGTCTCCAGAAGTATTCTCCAGACATGAGTTTTAGGACCCATAGTGTTTTGAGGGATAGGAAAAACTCCAGACTGCATTAGATAAACTAAGGATGTGATGTACTTCTGATACAAGAAAACAAAGCCTACAATCACATAGACATGACTTTAGAAGCTAAAATATATTTCCCTAGCTTTTTAACAATAGAAATTCACCTATAGTAAATAAATTTCTTTATTTTTAGTATCTTCCTCTGGATTAATTTCATGCACTTTGACTCTTTCTCAAAAAAATCAGATGTGATGTCACTATTCAGCTATTAGTGGGAACTGAAGCATTTACTGGAAGAGAAATGCAGCGTTAAAAATGTTCTGATGTAATATTTATGACTGCAAACTGTAGCCTGACTTTAGGTACATGATGATCCTTTTAAGTAGGTCATCCTGCTGAATCTTTTATGCCAAGGCAGTTTCTCTAATTACAGCTTTTCACTTTTCAAGGTACTCAATAGAATTCATCTTTCTAGCTAGAAGTATCTACTAGCTGTTTGTGAACATGCATCAAAACATTCATGGATCTGCTGAAGCCTTCTACAAATACCTTCAAGAACTCCATGACAGGTACTTTTCGGAGTGTTAATGAGTACAGAGTATTCCTAGATTTTAGATAATTTTACAGTGTCCATGCAACATAAACTCTGAATTCCTCTAATTCTTAGACCGACATTTGTTTATTTTTGTTTGTCCAGTAAGGGTTTTCAGTTGTCAAATTCTGTATCACTACAGGGTGCATATATATGTGTGTGTGTGTGTGTGTGTGTGTGTGTGTGTGTATGTATATCTATATGTGTGTGTGTGTGTATGTGTATATATATATGTGTATACATATATCTTGAAGAAAGCAGAAGTTTAGGAATACCAAATGAACTAAGAGTCCAAGAGCCAACACTGGTAAAACCATGCTCTACCCTTCTGTAGTACACCTACCCCATGATTTCAACAGACTCAAAAAAATCAAACTTGCAAAAGTAACTGAACTTACTCTGCAGTTTGTGATAGACCAGGTATATCAACAAGGAATTTCACCTGCTCATAGTCACTAAAAGTATGATAATCCTGTCATCAAAAAACAGGCAGACAGAGCAAAGTTTCTGTCCGGGCAGAAATCAGAAATGTCTCTCTATCTTGCTGAAGTTTCCAAGCAAAATGCTTAATCTGAACACTGTTTTTTAAAACAGCTTTGCTTTCTCAATGAATTTAAATCCATGCCTTTAAGGTGATAAATACAAAGAGGAATAATTTACAGCCCATGCATGATAGCTTCCCACCCTTTCAATTATGTGGGACTGATTACTACAAGTAAGTAACTGGAAAGTCTGAAAGAGTAAAGATTAATGACTACCTGAGTAGCATAAAGCAGCAAAAGCAGAGATGATAGTCTAGCTATACATTCTTCTTTGTACCAACCAATTCAGCCAACATGTTCGCTGACTTTCACTAAAGTAACAACAAAAAAAAAAACAAAAACAAAAACAAAACAAAACAAAACAAAAACAAAACAAAAAAACCCAAAACAAAACAATAAAAAACAAAACAAAAAACCAAACAAAAACAAACAACAAAACAAAAAAAAAATCCCCGGAAACTAGTGTTTCTGCCAGAAAGAGAAATACTCCTTCAGGAAGCACCTACAAAAAAACATTTTGTAAAAACACTTGAAGATGCATATACAAAATAAAAATCAAAGCATTCTTTTGCTCTAATATTTCTTCTTTTCCACTATGTTACATTCAGAGATTTCAGAACACTTAGCATTCTGTATAAATTGTGCTACATCTGAAATAAAGATTGGAAATTACAAACTAAATCAGTGAGATCCCATAAAGATATAAATCTATGACAAATCAGAAAACTCACTCCCACAAACACTCAGATCTTTGCTTAGCATAGGCTGTGAGAAGACTCACTGGGTACTCCGAAAAGTGGTATTTACTATATGTATATAGGATAATAAAGTCTTCAGAACCGATCTGGAAGTCACACTCAAATGTGCATTTCATAGATCATAACTACTTCCAGTTTTACTACCTTGTCAAATTATTTTATATCCCAGGTTAAATGGGGCACCTGAACTATTAATTCACAAACAGAAGATGCTATTGTCTTGCAAGTGTTCTCAGTGATTAAGAAAATAAAACAACCCACGCTTGAAGTCACCAGGATACCTGCAAACTTCCTCTTCATCTCTTCACGTGCAAAGCCGTCTGTTTATTTTTCTAGGGTAGTATTTACTTCAGTATGATCTAATAAAGAATAGATTCCTCAATAAAGAGTATTTATTTATAGAAGTATTAAGTTATTTAAAATAAACAAGAGCTGGTGTGAAGTAGATTCATTTTGGGTAATGCTAGCAGATTGCGATGTTTCTGTATTTTAAGCAAATTTTCTTTCTCGCATGTTGAGAATCACATCCCCAGGCTGCACTCTTCTAGCTCAAGCTGCAGTAGACAGAACTGTGTATGATACTGCAAGGCTGCAGTGCCACCACCAGTGGCTGTTCCCAACACTCTCCCTGCTTGGATGGTATTTTCACTACTGGTCCTGTACCAGCACTTGTCACTGCATCCTCTCTGCAGACACAACACAAGTATGCAGGATGAGCATGGGAGTTCATTTACCTGGTACACATCAACGATACTGAGCTCAGCAGAAACAAGGTCTTCATGGTACACTGCAATCTCTTTTCCCCCATTTTATTACTTTCCTTCCTCATTAAACCAACAGAGATAACTGTTTCTGCACCATATGCTCTACCTGCCCAGTTCTTCTTAAACTATTTAACTAATTAGAATAAAACTATTTAACTAATTAGAACAAACAAGTGGAATTGGTTTTAGCTTGTTTTTCCTTAAAATTTCATAACCTTTTTCAGAAAGAAGAACATATTCGCCTGAAAGCAAAATGTATGAAGACATATGCCTTTAACTGCCCCTAAGAGCCTTAATGTATCACCAAAACCAAATAACTAATAATTCTTTCCTTACAGTGCTTTTGATCACAGGCCTGATTCTTCCCCACCTACATCTGGATATATAAGCAATGAAACCAGGATCTGCAAGAGCTCTCCTTTAAGCAGTACAAGCCAGAAATCTAACAGTATGATGAGATCAGACAACGTAAGACAATGAAATCACAAACCTAAGACAAAACTGTAAACTCTGTCCAGTGAAAATCAGGAAATCTTAACTGAATAATCTCTGATAAAAATGCAATAATATTGTAAAAACAAATTCTCCAAGAAAGGCAGAGTGGAAAATTATAGGTACAAAGTTAGGAGGTGGGACATTTATCACTTTATATTTTCACTATATTAGTCCTCCATGCTTTACTTCTATGCTCTAAATATTTTTCAAAGAATATCCTGAAGAAGGGTGATACAATGCTGGTAAGTTTTATGAGCACCACCATCCTAACGCTGACACAGTCAGGTCTAATTCAGCTCACTCTTATCAGTCTTCTAAACCCCTTTGATCCACAGTTCCACCTAAGGTCACAGTCTGGAGTGAAGGTTCATCCAATGCTACACTCTCTCTTATTACGCCTTTTTCATGCTTTCTTTTGACCTACAAAAAAGGTTCAATACTGACAGCAAGAGAATTATTGAAGATAAAATAGATGCTACCTACTCG
>JAYDZK010000128.1:49807776-49821487 GCA_034509185.1 Euphonia xanthogaster | reverse complement strand
CTTTCTCTTTCAAGACCTATTTTCCACAAGGTTTCCACTTTATCAGCCAGGTGGTCGTATTCTACAAGAACTTATGCCCTTGAGGAAATAATTCATATGAACAACCCCATAGCAAAAAATAAGATTATAGATACATTACATATTTATGTGCATATAAATAGATATTTGTACATATAGAGGGAAAAATCTTCACTGGAGTTTTTTAGAAATTAGGTTTCTGTGGTTTGAATTCCCACAATCTGCTTCTGTACAACACAGAGCTAGGAAATTTTTTTTAAATTAAATACTGCATCTGACTGCATTATTTTTAAGATTAATCATATGAAAAAATATTGAAGAAAACATGCCAAAACTCTTATGCCCCTAAAATCAGGAAAAACTTTTCAGCACAGGATGCAAAAATCTTAATGTATTTCTAAGAGAAGGAAAGAATTAACTATGGCTGTCACATGTGAGCTTGGATAATGAAGGTAAACTTTCTATCTCACAACTAGCCCAAAGTAACTTTGGCTGGTGAAAATCCACAAAACACTACAGTCTTCATGTTTTCTGAGCTGTGTGAGGAGATTTATTCAACATATTATTTTCACCTCAGAATTACATATTTTTTACTATGAAGTCCAGTTACTACTACTCAAATGCTTTCTGTGTACTCCTAAGTACAGTTTGCTAGGAAGAGAAAAATAGCCAAAAAGCTAAATAATGGCCAGCTATGAACTGACACTATATGCTGCAACATCTCCATAAATAATCAGAGAATTAAATAATTCTGCAGTTCTACAGTTTGGAAGAATTGCAGAAGAATACTAAACAACATAATTTTTCAGCTAAACACATTTTTTGAGTCAGGTTATTATCTGGATTTTGTACGTTTCCTCACTTGCTGGCATCTATAGTAATTCTGTTCTGAAGCACTGTACCTGAAGTGAGCATATGCGAAGCCTAGAAGATTTAGGAAAAAAAATATTTCTATCTTTACCATAACATCCCCTAAAACTCCATAGTGGAATGTTACCACATTTCAGGTAATAACCTTGAGTTCTTCATATTTCAGTAAGTATACAGAATAAAATAACTCTTTGGTGATTTCTATGAGTAAAAACTACTTTAGAGAGCAGTCAACATATTGAAAGAAGTTGGTTTGCAATATTTTCCCGAATACTAGAAAATGTATTTTCTTCCTCTGGACTACAGAGCTGACAATCATCATGCTCATTTGTTACTATAATACAGAAATTAGCAAGTAATTTCTCCAGTGAAAATTTGTTCTTCTGAGAAAAATTACTTATTTCCTAGAAAGAAACAGTTTCCCCATCTGCTAAGATTAGGTAGAATGGCAGCAGGGTGACATTCTTCTTAATAATTTTGTAAGCTGGTTACAGCGAGGAATCTACTATACTGTTTCGCATGACCACATGAATGATAAATATTTGTTAAAGACAGAAAATGAAAGCTTAAATCAATTTTGTGAGTTCTGATAGTTTTCTGCCATGAAATTATAGTTGAAATTGAACTGAAACATTTAAAATTAGGAGGAAAATTGTAAGTAACATTTAAAGTTTTTCATGCTATGTGGAGCAAAAACAACATACGGGAGGCAATTCAGTCATCTTCCTAAGCAAAAGGGTGAGCCAGGTATGAGAAATAATTATTACTCATAGGTAATGAATTTCAGTCCCAGCTGGGGATCTGAAAGACATTTATTTTCTTAATTTTCAAAAAATTGAAGTCCACTGATACTTTCTAAAGCAACTGATAGGCCAAGCAATGACTTATGTGCAGTAGAGAAAATCACCCTGAATGAGTTACTCTCGAATTGTCCCTTGGTCACTTCAGTCAAAAGATGTGTCAGAGCAATACTCAGTGGTTTTTTTTTTAGTCCTTATAGTCAGTTGTTACAGATTCATAATCAACACTGTAATGCTATTTTACAGCAGGAAAAAGCTTTTTTAAAAACCATCTCACAAATGTGAACTGAAAGAGAATTTCCAGGAGTCTTCTTGTTTCTACAGAGGAAGTTAGTACAAAACAAGCAGCACTCCACACAAAACTGCCTTGAGGAGGTAAGGTGTCCAGGACTAAAGCCTTATGGTTGCTTCCAGACTATTAATGAGTAGTGCCACATCTTGAACAGCTACTATCTTCATGAAGAGACATGGTCATGGACAAACAGTGGATAGCCAAGCCAGAGCTCCAACAAATACCTTACGGGATGTTTGTATTTTATTAATTTGGATTTTAGCTGCTAAAATCCTTAAGGGGCAAGCTTTGCTCCATTCAATATAGGACCTAATAAATAATGGTCTTTGATAACAGCTTCTTTTATCTAATTAATACCTATTTTCTAAACATCCAGTTCTTAAAATATGTTTGACCACTTGGCTAGAGGCTTTTTTACCTTCCCTGCCTTCTAGTTTTTCTGAGCAAAGACACAGAACCACAATGATTATATTATCTTTTAACCTTTGGGAGTTTGTGATTGGTTGTTCAGGTGTACAAGGACTGATCCCTTAATTATTTTTAATACAGGTATCTAGTGAATTCAACTGGAATATGTCTTCTAGTAAGAATTTTTGTAAATACGAGCCTAAATATATCTGTTGAGATATTCAGAGTTTAAGGAGTGCATTTATGGAACAAAAGATAGCTCATATCCTCAAGATCATGTAGTAAGTAAAATTTTTAAGACCTTTACAATTAATAAAGTCTTAGATTCTCCCAAGTTCAGATGTGAACTGAATACGGAATTAAATTTGAAGAAACAGAAGTTGAATAAATTTTAGTGCATTTAAGCAGACCAATGCTACTTGTTTCCATTAGGGTCTAACACTTATACCACCTTTATATGTTTTTTAGGAAAAGCAGACTCACTTCTCCATGTCCAAATTGTTGCTTGTTTGCTTGTTTTCCTTTTCAGTTCATTTGAAGGCAAACAGAGCACTGGAAAGAAATTACTATTCCAGCTGAATGGACCAAAGAAATTATCAAAGGCTAACATAAAAGGCTTTTCAGTTTTCTCAACAAGTGGGCTAAATTTTTGCTGCAACAGTCTTGGCCTATCCAGCTTGGGAAACCCTATGAAATATATTCAATTTAAGACTCCATTTGTTAATTTAGAGCAGCAAAGAATGAAATTGAAAGTGTGTACTTGATATTGCCCATAGGGATCATGTCCTCAGCAGGCAGATGTAGTGTCCACAAAAGGATTAAAACATACATATAGAAAATACATTTTTTCTCTTTAAAGGTGAAGTTATGCCTTTAAAATCTTTATAAGGTTTTATAAGGTAGTTATACACCCACAAAATGGGTGTAATTTCTTTTGTTTATGGTACTGACAAACACACCTGCACAAAATATTCCATGCTAATAAACATGACAATATCTGCCAAGGCTGACCATATAGGTTCTATCTAAATACAAGCTTTAGATACCTCTGAACACTTGGAATCTTAGAAGTTTACAAATTTCCCAGCCAAGTGCTTATTTACTGATCAATATAGCTCAGACTATTTAAAATCAGAAAGAAAATAATCAGAAAGAAAAAAAGATCTATTACTTTTTAGCCCTTCCTCTCCAACAGACCTCTGTATTGACAGGTGCTAAGTCAAATTCCCATTGAATGCAATTGCATTAACCACATTTGAATTACAGTGAGATTTGCTGGGATCTAAACTAGGCCTTATATGTGAATATGTGATAGCCGTCCCTGCTCTCACAGCTGAGGAGAAGCCACCTGTGTAGAATATCTTTGTCAACTGACACTTGAGCCATTACATAATACTTGATAGCTCAATGGGACATTTATCCCTGTGCCGTATTTAGGTAGCCATGTCTCAAAATATTTTTCATGGAATTCCACACTAGAAAAATCACACACAGTAACATCTTTCTAAGAGAGAATGAGAGATGTTTCCTCCAAGAAAGATCAGGTCCCTGTACTAACATCAGTCTTTGGGCAAAGAGACCTCATTTTGACTTACATTGCTAACATATACCATATGCCCTTTGCAAATGAAGGATAACCACATTCTGGAATTCATTAACAGGAGTTTTACCTGAGGTAATATTCCCCTCTGTTTGTCAAGATGTGGTTAGATTAGTATGTCCAATTTTGCCCCTCTTATCCATACATTGTTACAAGGAAGAAAGTCCTCATAATGAGCCAGTGAAGCATGGGAATGGTTACACAGAGAAGCCTTGATGTCTCCATCCGTGGAGATATTTAAACTTTGGTTGTGAAAGGCCCTGAGCAACCCAATCTAACTATAAAATTGTCCCTGCCTTTAGAATAGGACTGGATTAAATAATTTCAAGGAGTACCTTCAAATGTACATTATTCAATGATGCTTTTGCACTGCAGTAGTGTCGTGCGGAAACCTTCCTGTAAGTTTTAAATTAATTACCTTTGAATGAGGACAATCTATCCGCATCATGATCTGCACCGTAAGATAATCTCAAGTATGCTTGTAGTTCATTCAGAGCATTATACTGGTGTATTAAACTGCCACAGAAACTAGCTGTTTTAAACATCTTCATTATATCTGCAGTATACTGCAGCCAGTGATGAGATGGCATACCAAGGGAAAGAGCAAATTACATCTGCATAACAGAGACACCCACGAGCCTTAGTACTCCTTTTTTTTCTCTGCTTAACAGATCACCCCTAAAAAATTTCCAGGCACAGTAAGAAATTTGTTAGTTACATGTCTTACATCACTAAGGATGTTTGTGTCTGATACTCTCTCTGTTTCCAGAATTTGATTTATTTAATGAAAGCAGTAACGGTTGAGTTGTTTGAAAAGAACGGCACTGCTCATAGGCTGAGAAAGAGTTAAAAGGATAAGTGAATGCAATGTCAGTGGCAGACTGTCCACCAGCTAGTCATGAAGAGGGTCTGCGAGTTCTCCTCACAAGAACCAGTATCTAGACACCAAGAATTTTGCCCATAAGAAAAAGCCAACAGCAACTGCACAACTATTTGCTGATATGAAAAATAGGAGAACAAGACATCAAATGGCAACCTTTGGTACCTTCACCTACTGTATTTCAGGTGAATATTAAAATCAAATGAGCCGGAGTGGAAAACATGAAAAACACCAATCAGTCTAACTTTCAAAAAAAATTAATTATACAGATAAAGCCTGTAAAATGTGTGCCTAATATATTAGGCATACATATGCTTACACAGAATGAAATCACAGAATCACAGAAATGGGTCAGACTGGGAGGAACCACAGTTTGTCACCTTGTCTAACCTCCCTGCATAAGCTAGGCCATCCCAGAACTCACGGAACAGGATTGCATCCAGATGGATTATCTCCAGTGAGAGAGGCTCCACACCCTCTCTGAGTAATTTGTTCCAGTGCAAGGTCTCCCACACAATCAAGTTCTTCTTCATGTCCAGGTGGAACTTCCTGGGCATTAGCGTCTGCCCGTTGCCTCTTGTTCTATTGCTTGGCACCACTAGGAATAGCCTAGTCTGTCCTATTGGCACCCTCCCCCTTCAAATACTTGCATACATCAATGAGTTCCTTCTCACTTATCTCTTCTCAAGACTGGACAGGTCTAACTCACTCAGCCTTTCTTCTATAAAAGAAGTGCTACAGTCCCCTCTTTAGCTTTGTCACCCTCCACTGAACTCGCCTTAGGAGCACCAGGTCTCTCTTTTACTGACTCCAGAACCGGACACAGCACTCCTGGGGAGATCTCGCTAGGGCTGAGTAGAGGGGCAGACTCACCTTCCATGACTCACTGGCAATGCTCCTCCTAATGCCCCCCAGGATACCATTGGCATTCTTGGCCACAGGAACACGCTGCTGGCTCGTGGACAGTTCTGGTCCAAGAAGTCATTAATTTCTCGGCCTTAGGAACAGTACAGGGAACCACTATTTGTAAGGCTGCAGCAACAGCTGAGATTGCCAGATAAAATCAAAACCCTCTATGGTTAAGGGGGGTGGGGATGGTAGAATACATTTTGCAAAGACATCTTGGGATAAGCACTGCTATGCTTACAGACAGCAAATTTTATCCTCCAGCTCCATACAGAATGAAAACAGTGTCAGCTAAAGATACAGAGGCCCTGTGAGGTGCTGTGAATAAAGTCATCTCTCCATTCCAGAGTTGCCATGGTTAAATGGTAAAATAGTGATTAAATAATTATTTTCCATAATGCATCTCATGAAGCTTTTTCCTACACAAACCCTCATGTGATTATTAAAGAGGAAAAATTCTGCAGGATGCTTTAATGCTGCTACGAACGGTATGCATTGTAACATGGATTTTCCGTCAAAAATCAAGACGTGCTTGTGAGACTCAGACTTCCACTCTAGAACAAAGCACATAACTAGGCCTATGCAGCCATGACCACAGAAATAACCTGCAGTGAAAGAGAGCCAGCTACAGGGATGCTGCTTTATCTTAAAAAAAAAAAACCTTGCGGCTGGCAAGGAAACATGAAGCTGCAGCAGCACCATGTTTTTTATGAGTCCCAGATCAATATAAAGCTATATGCCTTGTGTGCTGAAGCAGATAAATTATGTGGTAGGTGTCATTTGTATTTTTAATATGGTGCATCCTTAGTTTAATTAGAAATATTTGGATGGAATCTCCACCTAATCGTGAAAGTCTCTGATGTTTTGTTAATGCACAGCAAGCCTTTACTGTCAGCAGTCAGTCAGCAGAAATACAGTCAAACAGAGGTAAGAATTCAGTCTCAAAAATGAAAGGATGCTAACGATATCTTAGTATTATTACAGTGAATTACACTGCATTACACCTTTAAGTGATTTTGTTTGTTGTGTACGCAACATTTAAACTTTTATTAGCCTCTCTGGGTGAGAAAATGAGAGTTGGAACAACAGAGAAGGAAGGATTGAGCTTGATGTTGTGTTCCTCCATTTGTTGTTGTTTTTTTACAAGAGGACAAATGTCTCAATAATAATCATGCTAAAGAAATTTACATTTGATTATATTTTATGCACACTTATTTATCTTTTGCTGACATAAAAATGGTAATTTGAAAACAAACCTGACTAATAGATCACTGACCTGTAACATATGTATTTACACGAGAATATGTATTCTGTATGTTTAGAATGTCTCTAGATGAACTGTGTAGCAATATAGGAAATCAAAGATGAATTAAAGATGTTAGGTTATCAACCACTGCTTTATGGAAAAAGAGGCCCACCATGTTTTGCAACAAAGATACTAGAGAATACATAACATTTAATTTAAAACTGAAGAAGTTTTAAGCTAAGTTAAAAGGAAAATATAAGCTAAGTTAAAAGGAAATTTAAACTACCTTTTTCATTGCAATGTCAATACTTTGAGCACAATTTCAATTTTTTTTTTCCTTTAAATAGCTTACAAACACTTAAAAGAAGAAACGCTGTAATTCTGGTCCTCTGAGTCATTTTACAAAGGACTTCATTCCTTTTTAATAGGAAAATGTTATGCACTACATCATATGAAAGCAGTGGCAGCAGCTGTGAATTCCCTATCACAGGTTTGCAAACACATTTAATCTAATTGATGAGCTTTTGTTTAAACATGCATTGATATGCATCCTGTGGTGCGTATGGGTTCCAAAGATTCACAACAATATACAGCCCAAATGATCTGCCTGTGATGCTGAAACAACTTTTATAATACTGAGAATGTGAAATATTTTTATTCATACTACTTTCATGCAAGAAAAAGAACTGCAAACAAACAAACAAGCAACAAAGAAAAGAAAAAAAGAAAACACAACTAACCAAAATTCTAGATAATTATATAGCTAGATGCATTCTATTTCACACTGAAACCTACAATTCAATTCACACTGATTTAACAGAATAATCAGGACCACTGTGGATAAACTTTTGTCAGTTGTGTTTTGAAACACACAATTCAAAAAGCCAATTTGAAATCTGCCACTAGTTCAAGTAATTTACACAAGTTTACATTGCGAGGTATACATACATTCAATTTCAGAATTCAAATTTTCACCTGAGGTAACACCATGTTTTGTAAACATAACATTTTTTCGTATTGTTTTCCTTTCTCACAAGTATCTTTCTTGCATGTTGCTCTGAACTGAGAAAAAAACTAAAACTTTTGCTTTATTATTTTTGAAAAGAAATTAGATTTCTCAAATATATAATGAGAAAACATTTAGTTTGATTTCATTTGGTCAAATTTAAATCAATTTTTCCCAAAAGCAGTGATGCATAATTTAACATCAAATTGCCATCAGAGAAACTCTGTATCTAGTCAGTGCTACTGATATTCAGGGTCATTTTTATCAAAACACCATAGTAATACAGCTTTAGAAATAAAGACATTAAACAAATGATTGTTTTTTCTTCTTCCTCAAGTATCCATTCAAGATGTTTGGAGGCTCAACATGAATCAATAATTTTAATTGACTGTCTTTTTCCCTGTATTTGGCCTATGCAAAGCTTTCCTCCCAATTAAAGTACACTTGGAACTTACTGTGACTATTTATCAAATTCTTAATTTATTTGGAATACAGAAAAGTGATACTTCTTTCTCCCACATTAAGAAAATGGATTTAAAAAAACAACAACAACAAAAAAAAACCCCAAACAAACAAGCAAACACTCCCAACAAACCACTTAAATAGTAAGCTATCATTCAGGGAAATTGTAGAAAATGCCTAGGTGAGAGGGAAGGAGTGGGGTTTTGTTTACCATGCTGCTTTCAGTATTCACGAAAATACTGAATAAACAAGCAGTTATAGGGAAAACCAAACATTTTACAAGATGGTGAAACCATTGTTTTCATTCCTGTGGGGAACTCAATCCACGAAAAAAAAATTGTAAAACTTCTATTTGGAAGGATATGCGACACAGTTAAAACAGGAGCCTTTCACTTAGAGAACTTGGAAGAAAGCTTCCAATAGAAATATACAATTTACAATTAATCCAATCAGAGACCTTCATTTGGCTTGTATGTTGGGAGGTTTTTTTTCCTGAAACCCTTTGTGGTTTATTGTGAATTCATCAGGAAAATCCTTCTACTATCTCCTTACAGCTCTACTTCCAGTTCTATCTGCAATTTCCTTGAGAAGCAGTAATTTTTGGCATAGTTTGTGCCACCTTTACAGATGAATTCAGCAGCTCACTCTATCTCCTAAGGCAGAAGTTCCTGTTAGCTTCCTGCACTGCAGTGCAATGCAGCCCAAGTACCAGCAGTACCAAGTGTGTTTGTCTGAGTAGGTTTCCCTTGTGTTGTACTAACCTCTGCAATCCATCCCCCTCTCCATCAGAGATACACTCAGCAGTGTCCTAACCCTTTACGGAAAGGAGAGCAGGATACTATCAATCACAGAGGAGCCTGGGTGATCACAGCATCTTTTGATGAGACAGCCTCCCTCCTCCCCACCTATTTTTATATGCTTCTTCCTCATCTTTCTCTTCTCTCCTCAGCCCCCTCCCTTCTGTACAGATGTGCCGTGCCCACCCCAGCCAGGATGACTCAGCTCCCACCCTCGTCCCCCACTCACAGTGCACCCACAGTGTTTTGCAGGATTAGGCCCCTAAGACTAATCAGTGACCTACACATTCAATTACCCACATCACCCAGCCCTCCAGCCCCTGAGGTGTCCTGCCTCCAGGACTGCCACACCAGCTCCTATGCCTCTTTTAATTCCTCAGGCTCTTCTACTCTGCAATCATCTTTAAATTAGATCTGTGTTGCTTCGAAAAGTCTCACCATCCCATGGCTCTTCCTAACCCTAGGACTTGGACTATACTTTTCATCACTGTGACTTCCCTGTTCTCTCCTCCCCACATATGTCACAATCGTCTCAGGACCTAAATTCCCTAAGCCCCTGGCTAAACAGGACTTACTATGTTTTGGAGAACTCCTTTCCTGAAGCTGCAGAGAAGAAAATACCTCCCTGCACCTTCTGGGTCACGAATGCCAAACTATTGTCTCAACACAATGCGAGTGACCATTCTTGAAGGAAATCTATAGTGACAAAAGCAACAGGGTTTTCAAAACCACTTAAACTGGTTATTCTCTTTGTTTTATCCTGCCCCCCGCCCCCTTCCTTTTCTGTTGCAAGGTCTGAAATGCTGATTGTTCCCTCCTTAACAGATCTTAGAAAGTGTCGGTCCCCTGAGGAACTGGAATTGACAACCTTTCTGCACCTTCGGTTTTCCTCGCCATTCTTTAGACATCTGCAAACTTGTATTCTCCAAACATATGGAGGCTGCGAACCCCGACCCCCTGTTTGTTTCTCGCCTAGAGCGCAAAAGTTTCAGCTTTAATAAGCCAGATTCTAAAGCGAAGATTAGACGCTCGTAGCTCCTCGGGTCTGTGTAACCTGCTCTCTCTGTGCAAAGACCGAGATCTGGATAGAGCTGGAGTGAGCAGCAGCCGAGCACAGACCGCTCACGCTCACGGCGGAGATGAGAGGGAACCCCGCGCTGCCTCGACCTGCCCCGAAGAGAGCTCTACCCCTTCCCCGGCAAGCAAGACCCCTGTAAGTCCCGTGAAGAAGTTGAAGTCAAGCATGAAAAAAAAAAAAAAAAAAAGGAAAAGTTGCTCTCGGGCAGCCGCGGCAGCTCGAGCGCCCGGAGCATCACTTACCGGAGGGCAGGCAGCGGAGAGCCGCGGCAGCCCCCTCCGCTGCCGCTGCCTCTGCCTCCTGCTCGCGGCGTGAAGCTGCGGGAGGGAGCGAGGAGCCTCTCGGAGGAGCCGCCGAGCGTGACAGAACAGAGGAGGGGCGGACCGGAGCGGCTGTGTGGGCTTCGCGTTGCGGTGGAGCCTCTGCGGCAGTGCCGGGGAGAGAGGGGGAGCGGGCGGGAGCGGCGGGAGGCGCGGGGCGGGCGGCGGCCGCCACCATCAATAACCGGGGGCGTGGGGTGCGGGGAGGGCGATCCCCGCCGCAGGCAGCGGCCGGAGCCGGCGGAGGGGAGGCACAGAAACGCCCCCCCGCCCCCGTCGCCGGCACGGCTGGGAAGCCTCCGTGGAAACAGAGCCCTTTTTCCTGCTAGAAGAGAAAAATTAAAATAGTGACGCTCACGCATTCACTTTATTGCAAGACAGTGGAGAAGACAGTGTTTTATGAGAGGTGGGGAGAGGAGAGAGCATATGAAATTACTTGTTTCAATACAGGTTGCAACAGGCCCTATGATCATCCAGGGATCACTGCATCCCTCCTCTTTACTCTCTTCCCAGAGTGCGGGCAGTGAACAGTTTGCAGCAACAGTGCGAAACCGCCTGTGCTCCACACGCAAAGACTGAGAGTGAAGATCAGGGCTGGTGCAGGAAGAGCCACAAGCAATATTCGCTTTCCTGAGCAGAAACATTCCTGACTGCAAGAAGAGTAAAGCATTAGAACAGATCGTCTGAAGTGATAGTGGACCCATATCCCACATGTTTTAAGAAAACATCAGAGAAATATGTTTATTGGTTGGTTTAGGACAAACAGGTAAAATAGATTAGTTGTGAAGCCTTTTTTTTTTGGACAGTAGGAAGTTGTTATGTTTATTACTCTAATCAACTTATATTTAAAGTAGTGGCATCAAAGACTGAAAAGTACATCATAACTTTTGTCACACTAAATGTTATAGCCACTGTAGAACAGAGAACATGAAAGTAGTTCCTCCTTTATGATTGTATACATTTACTTGTAATTGCATTGGCAATTCTGTAATGTGACAAACACAGTGGCACTGCCAAAATGAAGGTGTGAGAGAAACTGAACAGGGAGGACTCCATATTAAAAACCAGCAAATATTCAGCCAGTTTTATTAACAAATACGGGATTTGGATTCATCTTTCCAAAATACATTAATCCACAAAATATGCCTATAGGAGAAAGGTAGGTAATGGGCAGGTACCATCATTGCCCCTGTCCCATACTCTGCACATGTCTAGTGTGTGCTCACTACAGCATTGTAATTTCTGATAGTCCATCTGCCTTTGAGTGTTCCTGTCAATATATGTGGGCTTATATGCTTTGAAATATTTTTCTTTTTCTCTGTTGTTGAGCAAAAGACTCAAACAGCAAAGGAAAGTGGCTTATTGATTTGCTACCCAGGGGAAAATCTGAATGAACTATGCATGGAGTGCTGTCAAGTGTGAAACACAAGTAGAGAAACAGAAAAGAAACACCTATTACTTTTCTGTCCCTTTCAGTAATCCTAGCATTAGAAAATTGCACCTGGTGTTACAAAATAGCACTTTAGTAAATATACTAAACTTGTCACATACAACATACAAAAAGAAAAAAAAATTCAAAATTTTCGTATGGCAACAAAAGAAAAGGCTATTTGTGCTATATAAATATGAATGGTGACATCCATTTTCTGTTGACTATTTAATAGACTTCTGTATATAAAATGCATCTTAAGTCAATGCTACTGTATTTTACTGAAATAAACTGATTAGGATAAAGACCTGCTCCCTGTGAGTTCTTGAGCACATATAACAACTATGAAGGAAAGAAACACCGCCACATTTAGGTTTTGAACATATAGGATTAAAATGCTAAGGAAAAAAAAACCACTGTGATAAAAGCATAATGGACAAACTCAACGTTTTTTTCCTAACCCTACTTTCATATTCTACTGAGAAACAACCACTACAGCAGGCACCTTCCTCCTCATCTACTGCATTAGAGAGAGGGACATTTGTGAGATAGGTTCGTAGGCATTCTGTAGCAATAAGGAAGACAGATTAAAAGATTAAAACAAGCATTTGATCCACAGAAGTAAAATGTGTGCAGTTCCATAGTGAGGTTAAACTGATGTAACACTGTGCTTCTGCTAGAAGAACCAAGAACATTGGTTCTTCCATTTGGTCTTCATCCTGTCACTTTCTTAGCATCAGCTTTGTCCCTTGTATGGCTTCAGGATTAAATGGGTTGGTGAGTGTATCTGCTTTCAGAGTAACTCTAGAAATGAAAGGAAAGGATGCCAAAGAGCAGTGGGGTTTCACCTAGACCAGTGACTGACTCATTTGTCTCAGGCTGAGTTACGACGATGCTGAGCCTTCAGCCCATATGTGGGACTGATTGTGCCAGCTCAGATAGCTTGTTGTGGGACCATGAAGCATCACTGAAGTAAAAGTGCATAATGTCTACTTGATCTGTTTTCTATACATGAGGAGTATCTCTATGAAAGCAGAAATTTCTACCCCTAAAAACTCCCCGCTGCAGGCTGGCAGGAAGCAGGTCTTATTCTGCCACCAAGAAAGACATCCTGAGGTTGACTGCTTGCATACTGGCAATTTAGATAAAAAAAATTCCTCTCAAGTTTGATATTTCTACACAGACTACTTCCATTTTTCCTCTTCCTGGATCTGATGGGTTACACCTTTCTGAAATCTGCTCTCAAGAGTACTCTTTCATATCAAACATAAAATTTTATCATTGTATGCATTAATTTAAACTTATGATATCTGCTGCTCCATCAGTTTTCTATAGAGACTATGACACATCTAGACTTTCTCATTTACAGCTGTCATATTTACACACTACATTTGTCAAAATACACATTTCTTATTGCTAGTGGATGACCCTAGAATATGGCCACAAACACATTGCAGTCATTCTCCAAAAGGACAAAATCAAACACGTTCTTTCTAGCCATTTGAAGAACAGCAAAACCTGAGTAGCATTACTTTGTAAAGCAATTGAAAAATTCAGACCTTGTTATTCTGAAATATTATTTATCCAGATCGGAAGAGC
>JAYDZK010000128.1:48734321-48750405 GCA_034509185.1 Euphonia xanthogaster | reverse complement strand
CTGGAGAAAAAAAAAAAAAAAAAAAAAAAAAAAAGCCCTGACGGGTGGGGATTGTCCAAACAGGGGGTTCCTTCCCCCAGCTGGGGTCCGAATACCCAGCAGTGAAAGGGCCCTCCAGAACTCCTCCGGGGTGGAGTAATTGGGTACCGGATTACTGGGGCTAACCCCCTCCCAGTTCGTGGCTTCTTCTGATCTTCGACGTGCAGCGCCCACTCGGTCGCTTTAAATACGGCGAGGACAGCGACACCACGGGACGGCACGAACGTCCTTGTTTGCAGGATACGACCACGGTACGTATCTGTTCGCGGGATATTTTTCCTGTCGATCAGTACTCAACTTCCTTTGGCTCTGAAGAACACATGGCAAAGCACTCTGGAAAATGGAACGAGATCTATTTGTGACTGTTCATTTCATCTACTAGAAAAACTTCTCCTGAATGACTGAAATCCAGCGTCGAGGCCGAATAATCTCAACCACATTTGGTTTTACAGTAAATTAATACTGCAATCTATATAGTTGAACGAAATGTCGAAAGCCAAACCAAAACCCTTGTCAAAATAAATACTCATCAGCAAATATTTTGATTATTTAAAAATGCTTTAATAAGTGTCTAGAGTTTCAAAGGAAAATTTTAAAAAAATTATGAGAGAGAGGCGGCGTGTCAGCCCGAGCGCCACATGTCTCGCAGCTCATCCCCGAACGAGAGACGAGACGTTGATTAGTCTGCATTGTGAGGGGTTGTAGGAATAAGCCCATGGAGCTTTATTAGCTATTATCTCATTTAGTGGCTAGTACGACTCCTCAAGTCTCCAGCTGGGTGTGAGGCTTTACACTGGGAAGGGCGCAGGTTAAGACAGAGGTTCCAAAACCATCTTTATCTACCCAAAGCAGAGAAGATTCACTTGCGCGCGGAGCTACGGGAGTTCGGGGTGCTCCTAGAGGATTGGGGAGACTCAGCTGGTGCCCCGTTTTCACGGGGAGAATTAGCACTACGGCACTTCCCTCTCTTCCCCCGGCTGCGCAGGCTGCGTCACCGGCTCTTTGCCTTCTCGCGCTGCGATAAATAGCCCGGGGATTTCTCAGCTTTCTGATCCTTAGGGCTGGAAGCCTGTAATGTCCAAAGCTGGCACAGTGCACGAACTGAAACCTTTATAAACTTGTTTCCCTTTAAGTCTTTATTAACTACCCCTAAGGACTATGGTTGCTGCCGCTTCTGCTCTTGCACGGCGGTGGTCTGGCACCTCCACGAAGCACACATGCTAAACAGATTAACATGCTTCGGCTGACCCATACTTCACAAACCGGGGATAGAGTTTCTCCGGCTCCATGTGGAAATTAACCTACATGTAGCAATGGTCAGCTGCAAAGAGGGAGTTCCCAAGCAATCTAAACAACCTACAGTTCTTTGTTACTTTTGGCCTTTCCCCTCCCTTTTCATGATTAAATATTTATTAAAATAGGAAACGGTTTTAAAATAAAAATAATAATAGGAAGAAAGCCCCAAACCAGCAACATTGTTCCTCTCCCTTGGCCCCTCTTCCTCTTTCCCTGGGTTTATGAACATACTTGCAAGAGCATTTTGTGCCGATGCTTTTTTATTTGTTGTTTTAAAAACGCAGGGCATTTTTTTTAAGCCTGCTAAAATCTGACTTGCATAGCTTAATAAATGCTATTAAAAAGCAAGTAAAATGCACAGTTTTGGGATTGTTATCGATATTTGAAAGACTCCGGTCTCTGATGTTCCCCCCTCCCGTCATTTACATTTAAGAACATCCAGAGGTAGAGCTGTTTGTAGGTAGTCGAGCAAGGACTTTCTAGCATGCTAATCCTACCACTTTCCCTGTGGCAGCCTCTTCGCCTTGTGCCTTTGCGAGATCGATCCGACATCTTCGCCCCTCGGCTGCATGCTCCAAGTTTTCAGAGGGGAAGAACAACTACAAATAACTGTTGGCTTGTGTCACACGGGGCTGTCAGGGTAATAAACACACGGCTTCTCCCCCAGGAATTCCTAATCCTCCCTGTGTGGCTCTAGCCCTGTGGATAATATCATTACAGGACTAAACAAATAAACCGTCTATCCAAATCAAGCGAGAGGCATTGGGGACTACAATTCCTCTCTGCAAAGATGGTACAAGAAAATCTACACTCACGGCTTGGAGAGGATCCAGTGGCTATGAATAGCTGCTCAGTTCTACAGCACTGGCTCTGGGCTGGGAAATGGTTCTGACCCTCCTGCTCTGTATTTGCTGCAATCAATGTGAGCTATTCAGGGCTGTGTTTTCTTTACTGTCCTCTGCTGAGAACATCAAGGACCACTAACACGTTTATGAACCCAGGCTCGGGGAAGAAGCTTTTACAGCGAAGTTGGAGTATTAAACCCAGTGACATGAAGGAGAGGTCAATGTGCTTCTGCCAACCAGGAGTTGGGCTTTCTTATGTGATTTCCTGTTGTTCTGGCTGCTGCCTTCTATTTGCTAAACTCACTCACATGCTGGGATGCACAGCCACATTCTTCTTCCTCCTATAAAAAATACAAAAATTAAGGCTAATCCAGCTGCTATCAAGGTCTAACACATACAACCAAGACATTTTAATAGCACTCTATAAATTCTGATTTCAAGTTGCTATAAAAATCTTGGACAGCATATTGTGAACACTAGCAATTACATATTTTGTAAACGCCCCTGCTCCAACCCACATATATCAAACTTTTCTTATGAATCTGGGTCCATGTCATAAAAATTTCAAATCTCTAGACACTTAGTATCCTCACCCCCCACAACTGCTAATTAATAAATTGTATTTCAAATCAGGTTTCTTTTTTTTTTTCTATGCACTTTTGAGAAAATTTAGTTATCTAAAGTGCTACACTTTTGGGGAGAGAGAAGTTTCTCTTAACTGTCAGACAACGACAGGAATAAATTGTTGTGTTCTAATCTGTAAAGTCTCTTAGCAAGGATTGTTCTGAAATCTGTATTCTACAACTACAAATGTTGGAGATGTTTAGCTCAAATTAAATGCTTATTTTTTTTCCCCCCTACAAACAGCAATAGAATCATCACACCCAAAGCATGGGCTCCTATGGAGTTGTGCTCTTTCAGAATTTTTATTGACATTATCTTAGACTGTGCTGAATAATTCTTCTGCCAGGAACTTCATATCTTCTATGGCTATTGCTTCCCTAGGAGGTGCGTTCAGGTGGTGTAATTTATGTGCTTGATTCCTTGTTGGTGCCCAACAAAGGTCCATGAATAACCGTCCATACTGGGTGACTTCTGGCTTCACTGAGAGTTCTTTGGATCACAAAGTGGAGAGGAAAGGAGCTCTTAAAACTTCTGTGCTGTAACTTGTTCTGTGATGTGGTTGGTGAAGCAAGAAAGAGGCACTTAGGCCCCCAGTCAGCTGCTTTCCCAGTGAAGTGGCATTTCCCCCTTCTTTCTTACCTTCCAGCCAAGCTCCGGCCTGTCTTGCTCCTTACTTTGATTTTATGCTCCCTAAAGCTGGCTTGGCCACTAAAGCCAATGTCCCCCCATCTCTGCTGTTCTTCAGTGGCCCATGGCATGGGGATTGTTCTTGCTTTGGAGGACAAGTTCCAGCATTTACTGGCAATTTTAGTGACAGAGCAGGGAAGGGGGAAGAAGCACCGCCTGTCCGCACTTTCAGCAAATTAGGATTTAGAGACAGAATCCCTTTTCTCAGCACACAATCATGTTGAACCTGGGAAAAATGAGCCCCTGATAAGCAAATTGTCAACCCCATCTTCTGTTAGTGCAGTGACAGACAGAAGCATTCTGAAACAGTTCTGAGGAGAGATCACAATTCATTTTATTGGGATATGCTAAAAATAGGACTAAAATGTTTGTGTCACTGTCCAGGGACATAACTCATCTATTAAAACCAAGGGGTTAGCAGTTCAGACCACAGGGGAGGAGAGCTCAAAGAAGAAATCAGATTTATTCCCTTAATAAGATGAGTTCAGAGTACAGGGATATTTTCTTAGCATGCTTCCTTGCAGCCATCAAATCACATGGGTGGTTTTAAGATCTGCTTTGCCCTTCCCAAGCTGTGCAAGTTCCTATTGTTAGTCCAGGCTGTCTTACTGGGGAGACTATTAGCATGGGAAAGCTATCACTGAAGAGGAGAGCATGCAGTTTTCCATCCATCAAGTGCAAGGCAGGGGGACAGTAGTCAAAGGAAAGAAGTTGCCAAAGAGTTACTGGCTCCCACTGCCCTTTTCCATTAATAAACCCCACCACAGCATGATTGGCCCTGGCCTCCTTTCCATTGTCATAAAGTTGGAATCAAAGAACTTGACTGCTTTTATTGGCAAAACTTTTGCTCCATCAGTGACGTCAAAATGCAGGAGGCGGCTGAGGGTTCACCGGCAGCTCAGCACAGAGCGAGCTTTCTGGGTGAAAGGAGCCTTCTGTCAATGCCCCTCCTGAGACACTTAGGTTTAAGGAAATGTTTGTACTGCTCTAGAAAAAGAACTGGCCGGGTGTTTTTCTTTTGTGCTTAGGTACTCTGAAAGGAATTCCTGTGGGCATAATCATCTCACATATGGCGAGTCAGAAACATAACAAAAAAAAAGCCAAAGGGGAGGAAAAAAAAAAAAAAAGAGGGAAGAAGAAAAAAAAAATCAAAGGTCACTTAGATGCTTTGGGCCAGCACAGGAAAGGAGAAAATCCACCTTGGAGGATACAACTTACTTGAGGAGAGCTGGAAAACCATGATCAAAGCAACAGGAAACTGAGAACAAGCAGTGGCCCAGTTAAAACTATTGAAACAAATCCCAGTCTCTGCAAACTGTATGAACAGGGTGTCAGCATTGCAAATGAAACGGAAAGTGTATGTGTGTACATGTGGTGAGCTTCACAGGACTGTACCTACTGCACCCAACAGCTCATCTGGAATGAAACAGGAATTTGATGTGAAAGAGCTTACATGCTGCTGCCTGCACTGTTCTCTGCCAGTTGCTTAATGGGATCCTATTTAGATCTTACGTGTGATGCTGCACATAGTCCTTGCAGCATCTCTGTGGCAAAGGTTAGAGCAAATTAAAGCCTGTGCACAGAAGGTAAAGTAAACATTTATCCCCAGCCAGTCAATGACAAGAAGAAAACCTACTGACTTTGCTAAGCCTCCTCTGATAGGAGGCAAAACAGACTCAAGGAGAGATGTTACTTCAGACATATTACCTGTGCAGGACAGTGGTACCTGCCTGAGTCCAGTCTCAAGCAGGAATTTGTTTTTCTCCCATGAAGAAGTTTCTACCCCTTTTTAAAACACAAAAATTTCACAGTGCCAGAAAAATCAAAAACTTTTAAAAAATAATCTTTAACCTGAATTTAAAAATCCATTGTAATTTTGTGGTTAAGTAATTTTTTATTATGCCATAATTTAATTAATTAGACGCTCTCACTAATACTTGTGTTCATTGCTGGAGAATGGCCTGGCCACTTCATTACTTGTAGCTTGTCATGTGAATGTAAGCATCTTGCACTTGAATTCAAGTTTGCTCCATGCCCAGGGTGTTTTATTACCCATCCATATTTAAGCATCAGTACAAATTCCAGAACCGGGGAATATTGGAGTAAAGCATCAATTTGTACAGCGTGTCAGAGCTGGTCACAGTATCTCATCCTCCATATGGGCATCACCATCAGGCTGTTTTCTGTTGGGCATTGGCTGTGTGCTAGAACACATCTGCAAAGCTGGTGTCAATGCATGCATGGATGGACCAGGGACCATGTCTGAGCCTGTTTCCTTGGCTGTGTTTACTGAGTGGGTATGGGTGAAGGCTCAAATCAGATCAGCAGGTGCATAATATTTTGTCAGGACACCTGGCCTCAGTGGGATCATGCCAAGGATGAGGTGGTGGAAGGCTAGCAGCTGGGAATCACAGTGTATCACCACGCCTTCCTTATCACTGACTCCAAAGGATATCACAGCACCTTCAAGCTTCTGCTCAGAGCAATAGGGTGTGACTCAGACTACAATCTTCTAAAGCTTCCAACAGAGTTTATTAGATTTGGTTGGTGGGGTATCTAGTACCTGGTAGATTATCAGCTTTTCTGGCATGTTTTCCCTCTGATTTGGCCCTGACATCGAGGGCAAATCAATAGATAAAGTTGATATTTAGGTTGTCTACATTTTAAAGAATTGTTTATTTTGTTATTTTCGTTGTAAGTAACAGAAAATCATAGATGGTTTTACTCCTAGAAAAAATATGAAACAAGGTGCTGATTCACTATTTCAGGTTTTAAATGTGTCTCCTCCCTACCCCCCACCAAAAAAAAAAACCAAAAAATTAAAATCCAGCAACCCCACTATAGCTTGTTCTCCCTAAAGCTTGATGAAGGGACCAAATGATGAGCTGGACCACATGTTTGTGTGGGCTTCCCCAGTTGCCTGGGTCCTCTCACCTCTGGGTCACACTCCCGGGGTTTTGTTCCACTGCTACATGTGTCATAGCAGAATAAGGAGCCCAGCCTTCTTCCACTGCCTGCCACTTACTGCAGCTGGGTGAGCAAAACTGCAGGGAGAAGCAAAGCTGCCTTAGTGCCACTTTCCCAGATCCAATGAGGTGCAAAATGGTGTGCTGCTTGGGCTCTTAGATGGGATGTCAGTAATTATTCATAATTCAGCTATGTCATCACAAAGCCCTGTGAAAATATATCCCTTAGGTCTAGCTTATCTAATGCAAACTCCCTGTCAGAGAGCCAAAAACCACTTATGCTGTAACTACATAGACTTTAGGACATGTGTGGTCAGCCCCTAGTTATTATTTGGCTTGAAGATGAGATAAAACCATATAGTACATTTATTCTTCTGTAACTTTTTTTTTGTCTGACAATGATGGAGTTCTTGTTTTGTTTGATACATTTTAGGAGTGTGATTGCCTTTGTATCTCTGCTCTCCTCTAGTAGTAATGACCCGAGAAGACATGCCTGTTATTATTTTTAGTAGTAATTATCGATTTTTATTCCAATCAATTAGTTTCAGACCAAAGGGGAAAAAACCTTCTGTGAGGAATTCAGCTGCATAAAAGGAGTATTAATAGTGAAGTTTGTGTGGAGCAAAGTCTGTGGATTAATTCCTCTTCACTAAGGAGCATCAATTTGAAAAACATGTTTTCTCTCTATTATGATTACTAATCTGTGTAGATCCACTAGAAATGAATTGTCTAGAATGTATATGGGTGTAACTGAACCCAAAATTTGCCTAATACTTTTGTAGCTGTGATTTTGATACAAATATTAATTCCTGGCTTTCAAGAGCTGCCTCAAAGTATAAGATTGTATCCTGCATATAACTGCTGCATGTGTGTGAGTAGAAAAGTTGCACTGTTTATTTTTCTGGCATGGAAGTCTCTTTAATATGAGATTACTTAATTGAAGAAAACATTTCTTGACATGTTGCAAATCAACATTTGAACCAAATCTTCTTCTTTTGCATAAGGAGAGGATGAGTGCACTCTAGCCTGTTTAATCCATGTGGAGCTCAATGAATTAACTACTGAGGCATTTGATTGGTAAAGCATAATGTAACACAGTGTGAAGCAGCTTGCCATCCGTTAAACAGTTTTGCTCAGCCAGATTGCTTTGATAATTATTTGTATTACGGGGGTCTTCCATAATTCCTTCAGACAGTCTCTAGCTCCACAGGCAGAGAAACAGCAATGTAGAGAGAGAGAGATTAGTTCAGACAGTACAGGTCTTTATAAATGCCTATGGCTGAGCGTTGCTCTATATCGTCCTTTGAGTGTACTCTATATGAGCTTACGCTTTAAGTATTTTAAAATATATAAATTAAAAGATATATAATTGCATGTATAAATATGAATATATATTTACTGGGATATCTTGGTAATAAGATTTATAAATTTGGAACTGTGATGTGTCAGCTTCCTGATAACAGGACATATCAAAAGAACCCAAATATATTGAGATCAGAAGACTACACAGTATTAATGCCACTGATGTTAGAACTCATTTTCTCTGAAATTACTGCCATTATGAGTTGTAAAGCAACAGAAATATGTCAGTTATTCAGAAAATAACTGGAGAGAGAAGGTGATGCAAGGTAGGTCATCAAAGTGGATCTCAGGGTCCTGAAAGCATCTCTTGCAGAGCATAATACTTTCCCTGGGGAGTCTTTCTGCCCCATGTTCACATTTTCCTGAGGGTTATCCTGAGGCATCCCGGTGTCATCCATCATTGTCATTCAGTGGTCCTCTGAGTATGGCAAAGTTGAGGGTCTCCTGGCCCTGAGAGGCCCTGCTCAGAGGGAGGCTGCTGTCCGCAATCTGCTGTGGTCCAGAAAAGCTCAAAGGGTCTGGTGTTGGACCACTGTTTATAGGGTTGCAAGACAGTGGGCTTTAGTCAGAGTAATTTTCCATCCTGGCCACAATTCAGGTTGGTAACTTTGAAAGTTTGATGACAAAAACATTATTCCACTTGGGTTGTTGTTCAGGCAAGAAAAAATAAGTCTCCAAGACTATTCATTAAAAAAACCCAGAAGTTTGTTAGAAAACACAAGTTTCTGGGAACAGGCAACTAATAAGCTCAAGAAAACCTGAGCCTGAGCACTGTTCATCAAGGCTAAAGTCTAATGAACATTTCTCAGATCACAATGTGGCATTGGGAGGGGGTGGGGGCTGTGTGGGGAAAATGCACCATCACAGCAGGTTTTATTGCAATTTATTTTTCTTTGTTTCTTAATTTGTTGGTTTAGGATTGGCTAATTTGATTACTGTGTATATATCTCATGTCTACCTTGTGGACTTTCCCATTCTCCCTATGACAGGCCTTTCTTTGTGGTATTTAGCCACTCTGGTGACTCCACTTCTAGAAGCCCATTCCACTTATGAATGTTAGCAATACCCAAAGGGCAGGATTCTGCAGAGCTCCAAATTTATCTCTGCAATGATGACAATCCAAAATAAAAAAGACATCAAGAACTGCATATTCACTAGCCCCACAGCAGCTCCTAGCAGGTAGCTGGGAGTCACACGCTTGGAATTTGTTGGACTACTACTTGATGTCATGTTTTACTCATCAAATCACAAGAAAACTACTTGTTTGTTAAGTCCAAGGCTTGTTCTTTCTACTTCTGCTAATTTTGTAATATGGGGACAGCATTTGTCTTTCTGATTATTTTTGAAGAGTTATTAGTTGGTTAGAAACTGAAAAACAGTAATTGGAAATAAACTCTTTTACATTTGGAGAGACTTAAGATACTTCTGCCAATTAAGATACTTTTAGTTCCCAGCTGCGCCAAAAGCAAAAAAATACAATACCACTGCGAATCCTCTAATTATAGATGCAGGTCTACTCAGGTTTTGTGTGAAACCTATTTTAAAGTGCAATCCTTACTTGTAGCTTGATATCAAAAAAACACATGAACAAATTAATTAAACCCAGACATGCATCACAATGTGTTGACAAGCAAAGCACAAGCTTGATACACAATTCCATACAGTGCCCATGCAGTCAATATACTGCTGTTTCTCAGAGCTATGATAGTATAAGCAGCACTAGAAAATATTTTTATAGTTGTTTTATTATAAAATGTAAAATCTTAATCAATCTCCTTATCCATAATCTCCCAAGGCAGTCTTTTTGTTTTCCAGAGCTTTACTGAATGAAGAGTTATGCTCGCTTTTTCCATTTTATCTCCATGTTATTTGAGATTTTTTTTCCTTTCCAGATTTAACACACAGAAAAAGACTGAATATTCAGCAGCTCTTGGCTATTGGCAGTGTTCTGAGACCTCTCAAGTGTCTAAATTGGAGTTCAGAGCTTTCACCCTTTTGCTGTGCACAGGCCAATGTTTGTAAAAATACCACAGGGTTTAATTTCTGCCTAAAGTGTGATGCAATTGCACCTTTTATCTGACCTTCACATCTGCTCCTCGCTCTTTTATTTTACTGTCTGTAACCATTCATCCTAATCAGTTAGCCATAATTTTTAGGGAAATAGAGGAGATACTGTCCAGCTGACTACTGTTTTCCTTTTTGCAGGTAAAATGGATTTTACCTCTCCAATGTCTTCTGTGTTTCAAGGCTTGAATTCCAATCCAATTCTAGAGACTGCAAAAGTGATGCTGCTAAGTTTGGGATAACTTTGTTTATTTTTCAGTAATGCTTCACCTGAGTGTCTTGCTATATGAAGCTCTATCTGCAGGGTAAATAACAGGCTTGACAGCATTTATGAAACAACGCTTGTCTGGTTGTTTAAATGAGCATATGTAAAAGGTCAGAAACAACTGCCGTCTGCACCTGTGGCAACACACTACAAAGCAGATAGGTACCCCAGTCGCAGTCGTAGAGTCAATGGCACAGGATACTGCCGAAGGTTTGGGATCTGAAGTCCCTTTCTGGCTTCGGCAGGTTCTTTCATTTCTCATGCTGTTCATGAAAGACCCATATATTCCAACGTGACACAGCCAAAGTAAACACTTGGTTTGCATCAATGTACATACAAGCTGCATGCTGCAATTTAGAGATGCTGTCTTCTTGTTGGATAGACTGTTGCATTTTCAAAGTGAAAAAAAAGGGAAAGATAATAGTCCTTTAGACTTACACCCAAGAGGAGGTCTATCACGTTAGCAGCTGAACAAAGCAAGGAGTTATGCTAGTGTTCCTACAGACACTTATCAAATGTAGTCCTGCTAGGTAAAACAGCATCATAAGCAATTTGTGCAAGTGACTCAGTAATGAAACTGGAGACCTTGGTCCCCAGTAGAAAACTTACAGTTCATCAGATATGGGTACTACCTTATCAGAAGTTTGTCTTTATGGCTTTCTCATTTTAACTCAAGCTATAAACATGATAATCATTAACTTCTCTCTACTCAGAATACACTGACAGTCTTGTTTGTGCGTTGTGCATTTGTGCAAGTCCAAGATAACAACCAGTAATTTAAGATCTGTAACTAGGACTGGTTACTCCAGAGAAGGAGAGCAGAAAAAAAAGGGATTTTTTTTTTCATGTTTATAGAACACAAATTCTTAACAACTCTCTTCAGCTGTTCTTTTTCATTAATCCATGAAAATAAAGGAAAAAAAGACCTTAGGAAAAAAGGGAGAGAGGACCTACTCTTTCTCTCTCTCTCTCCCTCTCTCTCTCTTTCCCTCTCTCTTTCTCTCTGTATTTCTTATAGGCTCTTACTCCAACAGTTTCACTTCCAGTCTCCATTTCTGTGTTAGACTGGCCAGCAGTTTGTGAAATCATGACATAAGGCAGCTTGCTCAGAATTTTCCAATATTCATTGGAAAATTCATTCATTCATCAGCAGGCCAGAGAGTAGGTTAAAAAATATAACAAGGCAAGTCAGAGGTCTAAGCCAGAGACTGAAGGGGCTGAAGGAAGATGTATATTCTCCTATCTGCTCAGGATGGGAGGAGGATTTGCTGCAGATATTGTAACTTGATGGTACAACCCCACTCCCACCCAGTGAGATCTGCTCTGAACCATGTCTTGGCAGCATGCTGGCCTGCCACTGGGGTGCTAGTGTTGTCATCACAGTAAGTAGAGAAGATTGGGGAAAAAAGTCAAAGCACACACATTTTTATGCATTCACATGCACCTTTAACTTTGCTTTGAAGTGTAGCTTTGGCTTCAGCTGTACTTCAAGAGACATTGGTCTTCTTCTTATTGGAAGACATAAATCCAATTCTAGAGCTACATGATTCAAAATAAAATTAATATAATGAAAGTAACTTTCAAGTTCTTTTGTATTTAGAGCCAAATAATGCTTGTAACTGAGTACAGAATCAGAGCATGGTACAGAATAAATTCACAGAGGCTGCTATCCTAAACCATGTTCTAAGTGGTTGCTTAGGTTTCCTTCTAAAGACACCTACAGGCCATTCAGGAGGTCAATGCAGCTGAAAGCTGACTGCCAGTGGAGTAGAAGGAGGGAGAGGGAGCTCAAGCTGAGATGTACTTGTTGCCTCTTCCCATTTGTTGGAGTGCTGACAGTATTGCTTATGAATAGCAGTTCAGTCTTGGGCCAGTCTAGAGCAAACTTCAATAAAATATATTTGTTATATGTGAACATGAATTTGATTTCAAAGTTACTTGGGATATGAGGTATGAAAATAAAATGGAAATAGCAGAAGAGCCATAGTGTCAGAGGAGGGAAAACAAACTTAGCTGTTTTGCTTTCGCTGAATGGAAGGACACGGCTGCCATAACTTGTCTTTCCTAGTGTAACAGTGCACCTGTTACACTTGAAGTAAGTTAGGCTCCAGGCCATCTGTCTGATAAAGTCATGAGAACACAAAACACAAGGTTTACCCAGTCAGACTAAAGTGTCCGCACATTTTCTTATCTTACAACACATTCTTAGGGGAGTATGTAGGAACAAAACAATACTCCCGTGTGAAGCCGCAGCCACCAGGTTATTGGTGGAGGACCTAATGTGAACCAGACTCATGTGTGAGGCACTCAGCTAGAGCCTCACCTGCCTAGCCTCACCTGCCAGGCTACACAGGTTGCCCTGTGTTCAAAAGGTCTTCCAGTCTCTGTGGTCTTTACAAGGAGTCCAACTAGTTCCAAGTTTCATGGTTGCACTAGGCCTTTCGAGTGCTGGGGGTCCTTTGGTCACTGGGAGCCTAAGGATGCTGTTGAAGAACCTCTGCCGGTCCCTGAGCTGTCTGGCCCCTGCAGGTTGCACACACTTATTAGGTATTAGTTTTGTAAGGGCCACCTATTGGGCCTCACATACTGATTGGTTTTTTTTGCTTTAATCATGTTTTAATTCATTAATGAATGTGTTTCAGTGACAGAATTAATAAGCTGGGAATTAGGGGCCTTCTCACAATATATTCAAGGGGAAGACTTAAGGCTGTGACCATTTCACAACTTGGAATCCTAGCATTAGAAACATTATTTTAGCATGACAGTGCTATTCATCACTGCTGTGTCCCTTCCCTTGTTTAACTGTATGAGACACCACAGGGCTCATTGTCTCTAATTCTAAGAAAGCTGAAAAAAGGAGGCTTCATCATAATATTTTTCCCTCCCTTTTGCAGAACTGCTTTCCCAAAACTATGATTGTAAGAATGGAATTTGTTTCTTGTGGGATTCCAATGGCAAGCGGATGCACAGTGAAGAAGGCATGGAAAAAAGCCTGCCTCCAGCACAACCATCTTCAGCTGTTCAGTGTTTTGCTCAGTACAGCTTCCAAAGCATTTGAAGAGCCAACACAAATGAGAAAACCCCTGCACAAGAGCTAATAATCTTACATATGACTTTTGACTAAACTTTTCTGACTAATGTTCTTTAAGGAAAAACCCAGTGCTTACCAAATCCAACTTGGAACAGTTTCTTTGGCCTGTAGTTCCCTGGCATTCAAACACTGGTATTTAAATATCACACCAAAGAACTTGAGTAATTCTAATGTGCATCAGTTCCAGGCTTTCCAATGACAATGCTATTTTGCATTGATTATTTTTGTGAAAGACTGTTTCTCTAGGATATATTGAGGACAAATGCTTCAATGGATTCAATCAGCACAGCATCACTGAGCCCAGTGATGCAGAGCTAGTTTGTCTCAGCTGATAATCTGGCACATTTGTATTCCTGATTACTTTTTATGGGATTAAAGCAAATCTAGCTGCTCAGGTTATGGCTGAATGTCTGTAAATGCCAAGCCATTCAACCATGTCAGCCTATGCTCTAAGTAACTAATTGGGGTTGCTTCAGAACTGCTGTGCAGAGTGCTCAAGGTCAGAAGGTGAGGGATAAAATACCCACTAGCTGAGAGATTAGAATATAATAAACAGTTCTTCAGTGACTTCACATATGACTTGCCATTAGAAATACATCTGCCTTTCAAATACTTAATCTATAACTGCCTAAACCAGGATTTGCATCCTTTTGGATATGAGCATAATCTAAAAATTCAGCTGCACAGAAAGAAGTGTTTGGTCAGAGTTACAGGCCTGTATTGCGAATGATGTCTTCAGTTGGGAGTGAGGTCTTTGGCTTCAAATGAAGCAAATGTCAGTCTTTCACCAAGGATTTTGTAGCACAGATATGCTGGTATTTTTGGGTTTGCACTTTTCTTTTCCTCTCCTGGCAATTCAAGCTGTTTAAGGAGTTACCGCTGCTCATTCTGCTGTGGTGCAGGAAGAGCCAACAGAACATGTGCTCACCCCTTTGACAAGTTAAGGCACTGATGAGAGAGGGTTTCTCTGTAGGACATGAGAGCAGCAGCAGCATACAGAAAGCTGGTACCTCAGTAGTATGTCTAAATTTCCCTGCTGCCAAATAAAATAAAAAATATTTGGTGTAGATACTATCGCAGTACCTCGGTATCTCTTTTGTTGGTCCTGGATACCTTTCTAAAGCCAGTTTGTCTGTTTTCTGAGTGGCCCAAATCTGATCTTCCTCGCCCCCATTTCTCTCTATGGACTATGACAGGTCTGGAGACATAACTGCTGTGAAGGATTCAAGTGAGACCACTACTCCCTGCACCTCACCAGAGAGGTTAACTGAAACCAGTGCCAGCATTTTCCTGTAGTGACTCTGGACTGATATCTTGCAGCAAGCGGGGGAGCAGTGCCTTACACCTCTACGGCTTCAGAATGAAGCATCTGAGATGGTGTTCTAAGGTGCTTTCTAGCAGCTGTAGGGAAATCCAGGGAAAAGTAATAGCGATGGAGAAATGTGGAGCTGGAAGTAAAATGAAGCCAGAAAGAAGAAAGAAAGATAAAGAGAAAGGGAGCTAAAGACCTTTTGTACACCAGAGTGAGTAACTTTAACTATTGTTTTATTTATACAAATTGTTTGTCTCTCTTCTGTCAGGATATAGTTCATGCAGCCAATCTAATGTGTCTCAAGTTTGTCCATTGCTCATGATATCTTTCGAAGACAGCCATTGAAGGAAGATTGTGATTGTCTTCACAGTTGTACAATGGGGTTAAATCAGCAGAGGTCTTCTTCCTTGAAGGGCACCTGCTTGCAGGAATTATGCTCTTCTTTAACCAGTGTGTCTGAAAGGGTTGGAAAAACCAGGAAGGTGATGAGATGATGCCTGGTCACAGGTATTGGGACATATTTTGTTGAATGAGGTTGGCACGTTGTGGTCAGGTCCTGTGCAAGCTCTAGAGAGGCAGTGAGGAGGCAAGTACCAGCACCAGAAGCACAGGGGTAGATTAAAATCTGCTGAGGTCAATGACCATGTAAAAGGAAGGGAAAGGGGAGGAAGGAAGATAAGGAAGAAAAAAACAGATGACCATGAATGGCTAAGGAGTGAGGGGTGTGAATCCTCTACATAGTCCAAATGGGGTCTGAGAAACTAAGAGTTTTCCCTCTGTTTCTCTAGAGCATTTTTCTTGACAGGGGAACAGGGCAGACAATTAGGAATGAGGGAACGGGCATGGAAATTTGCAGTCTCTGAGAAGCAGCATGATATAGAGAGCTCAACGTGTTTGGGAAGGCATAACTTTTTCCTGAGTCCTTAATGAACTTAAAGGTGAGACTGTAATTTGTGGTGATGGGATCCTGAATAAATGAGTTGAATCAAATCTGGTAGCATTTCTTTAAAGGACAGCAAATGTTGTACATATTGTTTTAGGAAACAGGAAAGTGGCAAGCTGGAAAACTAGTCCTCTTATTCTGACCTCAGAAGTATGCCAGTTCTAAGACAATAGTTACACACATGAAAGTCAGTGAAAAATAAGATTTGAGTTAGAAAAAGGTGAAACAAGCAAGACTAAAATAATGACTTTTTCCTTGTTAACTACATTGTTAAACAAGGAAATAAGAATGATCTCTCTTATCTTCAGTAAAACATATGATATGGTCTTACTCAAGAAATTAACAGTTTATGTAAAGAAGATATTGGAACCTGTGGAGGATAAACAAGACAACTAAAGGAGCATCTCATTAGCTGAGGGTTACTGAAAGAGCTCTTAAAAGATTAATCGAGAGCTAAATTTTTTTAAGGATTTGATTAATGGTAGAGTAAGTGACTTCATAGAAAGCATAGAAATGTTTTGATGACATTTGTTATCAGCACAAAAGGAGAGAGTATGGCAGTAAGCTGGAATTTATAACATGAACATCTG
>JAYDZK010000128.1:48247377-48257885 GCA_034509185.1 Euphonia xanthogaster | reverse complement strand
GTAAATCCCTTAAAAAATATATATCAATAAACTCTTGTGGAAGGGGGCAGCTAGGACTAATGCTTGGTCTTCTTTTGGCAGCTAAAAATTTCCCAAACAAAGTCAAAGTACAACACTAACACATGCAATGTTTATTGCAATGACTTCACAAACCAAAATGCTGCTTAAAGAATTTCTTTTCAACACAGCAGTTAATATAAATGGGCTATGTTTCGAAAGGTTGGCCCTCCTCTTGTCCTAATATATAATTTTGCATATTAGTTAATTTTGTTTAATAGGCAGCAGTGAAAGATTAAGTAATTATTAACACAGTCTTAAATGTCTTGTTCTATAGGCATATCCAAAATAATATACTAAAAATTCTTCAGGAAAAGCAGCAGAAATGCTGACCAACTGAGAAGGGCCTCATGTGTGTTCTGAAGGAAGTCTTCTTAAAATATAGTTAAATAGCAAGAGCCCTATTGCCTATATCACACTTCCCTGTATAGCATCATAGCTCTTTCATACATTACCAACCTAACAATATCGCTGTTACCAGAAACTTTATTCTCATTTCATATGAAATGAAAATAGCATAGGAGGCAAGGGATTAAATCATTTAACGCCACTAGGGAAAGTGTCACCTACATTCAGATAAAATATGAGCTTCTAGAAGCAAGATACAAAATAAAAAAGGAAGCGAACATCTAAGTGTTTTGATCAAGAGTAGAGGAAGCCAGCCAGATGTTTCAGCCTCAGAATGCACCAGAACCCAAACAACTAGAGCAGGGCAAACAGCCACCTGAAGTTCTGTAGGTGAGCCACCACTGTCATGGCTCAGCCCAGTACCATGAACCTTCTCTCATCACTGTATACTTACCACCTGCTCAGAAAACTCAGTTCTTTTCACAAAGGGAGGTGTATCTACTTCCACTGCTGCCTCTAATATATTTATTACTTCTTTTAGCAAACCAGATCTGAGCTGGACAAGGACCTTAAAAATAAAATAAAAACACACCACACAAACATTCATAAGAATGCAAATTTTTACAAAAGTGTTCGAGGAAGACATGAAGCAAAGCTGGGCAAAATTCATTTCAAGACAGTGTATTGAGAAAAATCCATCCATTGCAAAGAAAGAGATGGAATGATCAATTTCCTCAAATGTTTGGGGTTTTTTACCAGCTGGGATCTGGAAAGGAAGGGTGAGGCTTGAGGCAGAGGTCCTCTGATGGAGCTGCACTAGCTGCTCTTGAATAATGTGGTTTTTACCATAGCTTAGAGGTCACTTAAACATGCACATGCAGACTTTCTCTCAGACTGTAGACTGCACAACTAAAAAAAAAATTGTTGTATGTACACATGTGGACAAGGTGTGCAGAGCTGAAGGAGGCCTCAAGTGGGCAGAGCTGGATTTTAAAATCTTTTGGAGCTAGAAAGCAAAAATCATAGCTAGAAATTGTTCATGGGTCTATGCTCACACATGTAGGACTGGTCTACTTTACATTCCCACCTATGGAATGATTTTAAAAAGTGGGTGGAGATTGTTAACAGTTCAGAATGAAAGTCATCCAACTGACAGAAATTGTCTGTTGGCTCAAAACCAAGCTCGGCAACACTACCTACACACGCCTGTGCTAGTAAGAGGCTGGTCTTCTGTTACTTTGCACTTGGGAGTTTATTGGAGTAGGATACTCCAATAAACTCCCAAGTGCAAAGTAGGATACTCCAATAAAGGGAGTTTAGTGTAGGATACTCTGCAAGACAAGCATACTTACTTTAAGATTATTGTATAGTTTGTTCTCTGTTCTCTTTATCTGGGAACAGTAAAATTTGGCTTGTGCTACATCATTCTAGGAAAGAATCATAAATAATATAAAAATAGTCATACATATGTCAGAAACTTGCACATTGACAGAAAAACAACAGTCCTTCACAACTCGTCAATAAATCACAATGTAGCATCTAGACTAGACCAAGACTCCATCAAGACTCCACCCACCAAGTTGATTACACCCAACTCCACCAAGACCCACAGACACCAAACAGCACCTAGCCTGCAAAAGGAATACCCCATGCTGGAGTTCCCATGTCATCTGTCTGCTTAGTACTGTGTGTGTCTGTCACATGTAACCACCACTGAACATGAGATCACCTAAAAGATGGAAGGTTTACACACATGCTCAGTTCAACACACCTCAGAGTAATGATGTGCAGCATATGCTACTGTGTATTTATCCTGTCCAGCCCCTCTAACCTTTTGGATACACACATTTACAATACTGTATCTATGTCATCAATTGATTTGAATAGACATTAAATGTTACACTGACATTTACTAGACCAAGCAATGCTACTTGGAATCAAGAAACATCTTTCTTACAGCAAGGAATGCTGTCAAAATTCATTCAGCTTAAAGAACGATTAAATATAATACAGAGCATTATTTCATTTGCAAAACGAGAGTTTTATCATGCCATTGTACAAATGAATAAATTTATTTCAATGATGCTATTTTACAGTGTCTCCATTCACACAGACAGAGCGAAAAAGACCACAGAGTGCATAGAAACTTTTAACAATTCTACTCTATTGATCCAAATTTGTGAGTAAGATCAAATTTATAGCACTTCCAGTGTCTCTGACCTCTATTTTAACACGAAACAGAGAAGGTTCACGACATACCCAACCTGCATACACAAATTAATGGCAGAGGAAATCCAAACTTTATTCCAAACTTTAGAATTTCCTAATAGTTATTCTCCTGCTCCACTTTTCACCCTGTGCTGTGTCAGACTCTTCATACCAGTACTTAGGCATATGAGATAAAGCAAAACCTCACCAGGCAGAAACATATTGTGGAGAAATTCCACCTCCCTGGCAGTAGTGAAATACATATCAAAACCTTTGAGTCTGCCTCCCAAGACAAACATTTAAAAGAGATGATTGCACAAATACTTTAAATTATCATTTTAATTCTATTTAACAGAAATTACCACTAAGTAGCAGTATCTGCAGGACTAGACACCTGACCATGGTGGCACCTAACCTGTTGGCCTAACGCTATAATTTTTTAACGTTCTAGATAGTATTATCACAAAATACGTGTGCATTAGACTCAAGATATAAATTTAGAATTAGAAACTTCCATATTCAATTTGTATAATCCTACTATTTCAGGAGCCTAAAAATTCCAGTACTTGAAGCCATTAGATAGTCGTGCTTTCTCCATGTTAGCTTCCTGTCACTACCTATCTATAACAAAACTAGACAGTATCTCTCTCTCTCTACAGAGATCCAGGAACAACTGAAACAAAGAGACTGTACCTGCTTGAGAGCAGCTGCTATTGCAAAGCAGTAGGCTCGCAATGGTAACATGTCACCTTTTAGCTGTGCTTCTTCAAGCAATCTCGCAGAGATTTTGGAAGAGTCTGGGTTGCCCTGCATAGAAATATCACAGGAAGTTGTGTTGTTTTTTCTGGTTACCTGAAAGGACTATAAGCACCTGCAATCATATTCAGAAGGTATTCAGAAGTTAACATACTGTACAATCACAAAGGCAATATGTGTCTGAACCCAACCAAGCAGATTTTGTGCAGCTCTTTTTGAGAAACACAACATAAAAATATGATATTTGAAGTGACAGAGGTCACAGAAGGGTAAAAATAACTTATATTATTTTAACAACTACACCTTGCCCTAACTGCTTGGGCTTCTATAACAGATGAAACAGCCCCAGCAGTATCCTAAACAAAAAGACATTTTCACTTTCAAATAAGTTCTAAATCAAGAAGGAAGAATAATTTTTGTTGTTACTTTATTATAAAAGCTACATTAGATAGTTACTGAAAATCAACATTTTCTAAGCTTTGAACTATTGAGTATCATTCCTCTAAAGAAATCTGTGTGCGTGTGAATTTGAACATTCAGCCATTTTTAGCCTCTCTTAAGGATTAATTCTTGAAAAATGCTTCCAAAGTATATATTCTAATATTTCAGCTTAAGAAATCTGCCTTTTTCCAACACAGAAGGCTTCCATTATTGTTGGGAATTTTCAACAGGTGATACTATCGACTCTCCAAACCAATGCTGCTCACACTGGAAATCACAAGAGGAACTGACTGGACCCCAAACAAAACAGTATTTGTCAAACCTAAAAGCTGGCATCAGGAAGGTTTTGTAACAATTGGTACCACCAATATAAGGATCTGAGGATAAGAGTCTTCAGATTTGGTGTTGATTTCTGTTCCTAGTATTCAAAGTGTCATTCCTGCAAAATATGGTTCAAAATATGTTCCTTGAAAATTTAGAAACATTTTGACCACCAGAAGATTGATTATTATTACATAAATACTTTGTTATCATCAAAAGGCCTATAGCTCTTTCTTGCACTAAAGGAAAGACCATCTGTTACCTCAGAGTATGGCAGTGCCTTACAGAGACTTAAACCATCCCAGAAGTGTTTTAGAGGTGACCTCAAAAATACCTTTGTGCAAAGAATTAACATTAATTCCTCTGTTTATCCACTGGAAATAATCTCAGTTTAAGCCTTGTACATTTTTTCTGGTCTCTGGCAAGGTTATTCAGAAGAAACCAAGAATGGTAAACATCCAGCAAAGCTTTTAATGATACCAGTACCATTATTTCTATTATTTGATGTATTAAGTATCTTGAAGATACTTAATTTCAAGATTTTTTCTGACATGTCTTATCTTGTGTCATGAGGAAAAGCAAGTTTGAGCTTCATGTTTTCTCCTCCTCCTAAGAGATGAGTCAACAGATTAAGCTTTTAAAAGAGCTCCACCTAATCCTATTTAGTGCATAAAGGGTTAGTGCATAAATAGCTTACTCCCCCATTGATAGTATTTTATCCTAGTGAAAAAGCCCCACAAATTTATTGTGACTATTCAAGCCAACCAAGTGACAGCATAGAACCTTCCCCCCTCTCTTTTCATCAATAGTAATAATAGGCCAGATTCTCTATTGAAAATATACGTAGGGCCAGAAATAGAAGAAGAAGAAGCCTTGGGCACCTATTCCTGTTGCACATTCCTTGGATTCCAGCATTCTAACTGCAGGACATGGTAAAAAAACTTGCAAACATTTTAGGAAAGAAGCTACAGCAGACCTTAAGGCAGCTTAAGTCATTGGAAGTGAGAATTTCAGAAAAAACACATAAACTGCTGCTGAGGTACCATTTTAGGCTATGTCTTTGTTATCACATATGCTCTCATTTTCACGGTATGATTAACTGAGAAACCTGAGGAAGCTTAGTCTAGTGGTGCAATTTTTTCCACAGCTAGTGTCTTTATAAAAGATAAGGAAATGGAAGAAGAGTTTCCAAATGAGTTTGGGAAAGATTCATATTAAAATTTCAATACCCTTTTCCTGACCCAGAAATGCATCTGGAAAAGGATATTGCAGAACTGACTCAAATCTGGAGAGGAAGATCAAAATAAAAAAATTCTGGGATCTCACTTTGCCATAAAAAGGGAAACAGTTCTAAGAAAACACTCATAGAACTGACATATTCTAATTTCTTACCATGCTTGTGCTCTTTTTCTTTGAGCTAAACATACAGGTAAGCTCAAGGGGCTATCTGTTCACCTAAAGGCATTCATTTATGCTTCGTTTCTCTGTTCAGCTGTCCATTTTCATCAAGTGTGTAGGGAACAGATCACAGCTCTATTCCTTGCCAAATTTGTGTACAATTAGAGAAATGAAATTACAAGACTGCTTGTAAGGGGAGGGGAGAAATGGATGGGGGACATCTGGCAAATAGAACATATCATGTATATGCCTTAAAGAAACAAGACTATAAAACCAATACTGAGGCTGAAGCACAGTGTATTGTCTGAAGAGATGCAAACATCACAGAGAAAGAATATTCTAAGGTAATCAAAGGCTGTACTAAATTTGTTTCTTAATGCTCATGTCCATACAACTTTTTAGAGATTTCCTTTGTCACATTAGTTTGTATGGGAAACAATGTATATGCACGATATCATGTACAATGAAGCACCTTAGGACATATATCTAAGTTTAAAATACTTGCACTAGATACAAAATCATGACAGGGAAAATATGGAAATCCAAAAAAAATCCAAAATTTAAAATCCAAAAAAAGGAAGAGATAGAGAAGGCATTTCAGACACTTCTTCATTCATAATACTTACCAGTTTATAGCATATTGCAACTGCAAGTAGATAGGTTTCTTTGTTGAAAGGTATACCTTGTTTTTTCATTTCAACCAGAACTTCCAAAGCACCTATCAAAAATATATTAGTGTTACTCACTTCATAAATTTAAGGCTGTACCTCTCATAATTGAAAAGAAGGAACAAGTCAATAAGGTATGAGTTCAATAAGTTTATTTGAAAACATGAATGTAAACTGAAATATGTTATTTAAAAAATTCAAAAAGTTTAATGTATGGTCACTTGGATCTCTTTCAACTTACCAAGGACGTTTTCAGTTTACACTAGCACATGGCCTTATTCCTCCACTATTTTTATGTGAAAATCTAAAACTAAATTCTATACACTTGATAAAGCCACCCTCATTGTTCCTAACTGCCCAGAAAGCTTCCACCACTGCAGGCAAACTATATAGCATCTCCTCATTAATTCACATGGTCCATTTCACAATGCTGAATCACAGAATCACTGGGTTGGAAGAGACCTTCAAGATCATTGAGTCCAACCCGGCCCTAACACCTCAACTAAACCATGGCACCGAGTGCCACATCCATTCTTTTCTTAAACACATCCAGGGATGGTGACTCCAACACCTCCCTGGGCAAACCGTTCCAGTACTTTATCACCCTTTCTGTAAAAACTTTTTCCTAATATCCAACTTGTATTTCCCTTGGCGCCACTTGAGACTGTGACATCTGGTTCTGCATTTGGGTGCTGATCTAGGTTTTTTTTTACAGTGGCCCAGTTGCAACTTTTAGGACAACAGTTGGACTCAAATTTTCCAAATGTTAAGAGACCAGCTGCTAAGTGTGTTCAACAAATATCAAATAAAGGGATTTGCTTGAAAAGCTTTAAGGTGTTCTCATGGGAAGTCTTTTAAGTTAGGTCAGATGATTTCTCCTTGTCTTCATACAGGGCCAAACTGATTTGAAGCATTGGACTTCTACATTGCAGTAGCCACTCTGAGAGAGGGCACAAGTAAAAAGGTACTCTTCCTTGCTCTGACACAAATGCAGAATGGAGAAAAAAAATTGTTGAGGAAATTAACATTCTAAAGCTCACATAAACCAGGTTTTCAATAGAGAAGAAAAAATGCTGTGGGAAATAACGAAGCAAAGAAAAGTAGCAGTTCAGTGAAGAGAACTGGGGGGAAAAGCTCTCTTGGATAACAGCAGTTCTGTGGAACTTGAATGGCAAGAATTCTGTGGGGAATATGAAACAAATAGACCCTTCAATTTTTATTACACACTACAATGCAACACATTCACATCTACAGTTATTTACATGATGTTTGGCCATCTAAAACCATAGCCAATCAGCCAATACATATATATACACACACATGCACCACTTACAGTGAGAAGCATCCTCCCCAAAATTAATTTGCCTTAGCAAATACAGTACTTACTTTCAAAATGGCCCTTTTTAAACAACATAGTCATCAAAATATGGAATGATGTACTGTCTGAGAAAAAACCATGCAAATTCTGGAGAGGAAATAGAGGAAGCATAAAAATATCAGGACAGTGAAGAGTCTTACTGTGCACAGCATTTAACAGGTCTTCCTACTGGAATAAGTCCGATCTTTACAAGTTCAGCATTTAACTCTCTGGGTTCCTTGACTGTCTGTCTCTCTGTCAAATGATGTCTAAAATACCAGTGACTCATAATGGTCAAAAGCTCACTAAAATTAAACAGAAATTTCCCAGAGAGTTCCCCTGTCCTATTTTTTTAAATGACCTCTAAGTCAATGGAAGCAGAAGTCACTGACAGTTTGCAGCTGATCAACAATATATTTTGGAATGAAGTACCACCACCATGAAATGGAATGAAATTTTTGCTAATCACAATATCAAATGATCAGCACAAGAGCATGAGTGATGATGGTAACAGTATCAGAAGAGAAAGGAATTAAATTTTAGGACACTAAACACTGTGTGTTGGGAATAGACAAATAAAATATATCAGAGGTATTGAATTTCTGCAGCAGAATCTGGAGAAATGGTACTGTACCTGCATCCACCAGTTACTATGTACTATAAGTACAGCAGTTCCCGTCTTAATGATACAGATCTCAATTTAAAAAACTGAAACCATAATAGAATCTACATATACTCTTTCTTACACATGCCTAACTAAAGAATAGTAGCAAGACTTCTCCCGTTTCTGGCTAGACATATCTCATGCCTTAATGAATTAATATCAGCGAGATTTTCATTGGCTGCCAGAGATTTTTGAAGTCACAGCGTTACTGAACACACTGGACCTGATTATTATCTTGCCATAATAGCACACACAGAATTTTAGAAATGTTCAGAAACAAGTCCTTCAGTTTCCTCAGCACTAAAATGGCCAAATTTCTGAGCTGATGTGTATCATACCACCTCTAAAGTGTTCAGAGAGAGACTGAAGTACAGAGCAACATGGTGAACCTGTTGGTGCAAGTAACCCAAGGAATTTCAGAGGACTACCACAGAGAAACTTACAAGTGCTCATTTCCAAGAATGATTTAATGCAACACAGGATGCAGGAAAGCATACATCAGCTGTATTCATTTAAGTAATTATTCTTTCATCAATACTTTTTATTCAATTTTTATTCAAATGATGCAGTTATACAGAAATAAAGTTACCGATCAAACTAACATTTAATTTCCTTTTAATTACTGTGCTAAAATTAAAAAAAAAGCAATCTGCACACCTATTATTAATGTCATAGGCATCTTTGCTACTGCAACACATCTTCAAGTCTATCAGCTCATGCAAGGCTCATGTGTAGCATACCATTACTCATATTTGACTAATAATAAGCTCAACAACATGTTTAATATATATACAGGGGGAATTACCTGATCTTTGATAAGTTCTACTGCAGGTCTTTCAAGGTCTAGCTCATAACACAGTCTCATAAAGAGTGGACCAAATTTAAAATTATGTAAGGCTGTGATTCTATTCTGTTCATGGTACCTGTGGGAAAGATTAAAAAATTAATCACACAGGGCATGGAATTTGCCAAGGGAGAACAGCTTTAAATAGACAGCAAGATCTGTAGGTGCAATGACTGAAGCACACTTTCCTAGCTGCAGCAGCCGAAGATATATAGATAACAGGAAAACAATTCTAAGGAAAAGTATTGTTTTGATCAAACAAATAAATTAACTGGTAATAAATAATATCTTTTATTACCAGTAAAGTAAAATTAATTGAATAAATAATAGAATGGGTCTCTGCCTTGAAAATTCCAAGCTACTTTACCTTCTATTCATGGAACAACAGCAAAGGGAGTTTGCAGCAGTTTATTTTAGTAGCAGTAACTCAATAAAAAGATAAAGCATTTCACTGTTTTCTTATAGTCCCTATATTGTACTTGCTAGGAAAATTTCCATTCACAAAACCTTCCGCTATTGACTACTGGTTGCAGGCCAATTTATAACCAGGCATGTCTTGGCTGGAATGCCCTAGAACACCTCTGCCTTGCAGCTGTGGGATAATTTTTCTCTCTGGTTCACCATACCCTAGGACACCACTTTGCTCCCATAGCTTAACTCTCCTTTGACCTGAGAATCTCTAAAGGATTGGAAGATCCAAAGTATTTAAATAAAAATACAGCTGTAAAATAAGGGATTAACTATGCATATTGCAATTAGGGCAAGACCTCAACTGCAGATATAGCCGATGACCTAATAAAAGCAGAAAGACAAAAACAGAAAAGAGAGTTACCTGGATTGTTGAAAATACCTGTAAATAATTTTTCTGGCTAGTTCCACATCAGATGAATTCTGACATAAATGCAGCAAATTTTTTAATTCATTTCTGAGAATGATTCCATTTTTCTTTAGTTTTTCTTTAATATTTGTAAAATATTGATCTGAAAATAAAACACATACAGCAGCAGTCTATAGACAATTCCATCACCTGCATTACATACTTAGTACCTGAAACATGGAGACTCAGTGAAGCAGAACTCTTGTTTTCTTCACCAAGAAAACTGCATGAAACTTCTAACACACAAGCATGCCACTAAGTCCCCATGAAGTCATGTCAGACTTAGAAAACCAAGGAGATGCTTACTGTGAACTTAATTTCACTATATATGTTATGGAGCCTATCAGGTAATCCAAAAGTTTGGACAAGGAACAAAGTTTTGTGACATTTTATGTTCTTTTTCTGAAAGGCAAGCAAGAAAACAAAACCATTTCCACTCAGCATTCAAATGACCATAAGAACTTCTACTCAATACTGTTCAGACAGAAGACTTAAATTCCTTCAAAGCTGATGAGCAACAAAGACTTTCACACATAATCTCCCTATTTCTTTAAATAGCCATAAACTTG
>JAYDZK010000128.1:47695677-47708924 GCA_034509185.1 Euphonia xanthogaster | reverse complement strand
TTGCCTATTGTATATTAAGCTTCTTAACACAAAGTTTCTTAGGCAGAAATTGCTCTGTGGTGTAGGCAATTGGATACTCAGATGCAAATTACATTCCTTTCAAGCGAGTACAAATTGAGTGACATTTACTTGTCCTCTCTAAATGATTGTAAGGGGCACTGCTGAAGATTGGTCTGCATTTCAGTGCCTTGAAAGAAAATTTGCAGAATGCTGGTGCTCTGCCACAGCTGTGTCCTCCCAGACAGTGATTTAAAATGTATCTGGGGGGAGACGTGGCAGGCAAAGAAGGAGCCCAGATGTTATTAAGGAATTTCTTCTGCAATTGTTCTGCTTTGCCTGAGTAGCAAAGGTACAATTACTGCTTGGACATGAAACTCTTATCTTGCTGCTCCAGGGAATCTTTGTGGTTGAAAAAGGGCCCTCTTCTAAGTACAAGATAACTGAAAATATAGACAAGGATTAGGCTCTTGCTGAAGACACACGTCTCATATAAGCAGAGCTTGTGACTGCAGCCTCAGCTAACCTTTCTGATGGTTCTGCAGGCTGCTGGGCAGAGACTTGGTACTAGTCCGTGGTTCTGATGGTACCTGCTTCATTTCTCACCCCTGCCTTAGCTCCCCTCTTACACATGGCTCTGCCACAATTCACAGACATGTTGAAAGTTGCCATCCTTCATTCTACTAATAAAATTGGACTTCCAGCCATTTAAATAATGTCACTTTTTGCTTAACTGTTAAACGAATTAATGTTGTGGTTTAAACAAGAGCACAGTTCATTCAGCTGTCATCATGAGAAGATACTGTGTTATTTAATTTAAATGTCTAGGATTTTGCTTAAATATAGAATAAACCAATCTCTAGCCTTATCTTGTTTTGAGATAGATAAAGAGGTTAGTGCCACAACGTATTATGTGGTCAAATTAGTGTACCTATATCTACGTTTCCAGCTGTCTTTCTGAAATGAACAAGCAGTAACATGTTTAAGAACAAAAGTTAGGAAAGATATTCTGGGTTAGAGAATGCAGCTGGTTTGGTACCTGAACTGCACAACGTGTCCAAGTTTAAAAAAAGAAATATGGAGAAAAGATGCTTCAATTTTCATCTCATAGAAACCATCTGTTTTCTCTGTCTTGTATTTGAAAAGGATAACAAAACTAGTGTATATTACTTTTTCTCCTCTCCTTTTTTTAGCAAAAATAAATGAATAAAAATACACATACTTTCTGTTTTGTTTCTCTTTCATGATCTCCTCTACCAGGACATTATCAGCACTGTATACAGTACAGGGGACTATTTCCGGATGGCCATTTCCCCAAGCATGCTTATTACAAATTATTGCTTTTTATTTCACACTGTGGTGCTAAACAAACAAATAAATAGAAAACTCTACCCCTGCTTCCAGCTGCGAGTTACAAATGACCTTAAAAGTGAGCAAGCAGTGCCAATGAGAAGACTGTGGTCTACCAAAGATAAATGGAAATGCAGACATGCTATAATATAGAAGTTACAGAAAATTGAGTAATAACTGGCTTATATTATACTGTAACCACTGGGCTGAATGTGCTTGAAGTCTATTACATTTCTGTGAGTAAGAGAAGAGGAATTTGTTGACAGGAACAATTGTTAAATGTCTGTGCCTTCACTAGGGGCAAAAGGAAGCTTGATTTGTGCAGCTGCCTCATGCTGATAGGACATCTACAGAAGTAGAGCCTCTGTAGGAAAAGATTGGGTTATTGCAAAGAAAACTCTGCCCAGTACTCTCAGCACAGTTTTTTAGAAAATTGTCTTGATTACATACTGGTTGAATTAGTTTGAACTGAGAGGAACATATAGTTACCTGAAGAAGTAAACATAATGCTGAGAAATGAGATTTGTAGTCCTTTTATCTGTTGATTATTCACAATTTTCCTAGTAAATAAGGTTGATATTACTGCCAGGCTTTACACTGGCCTTTGCCAGTTCTTCTCTCCATAGTTTAAATTGTGCTGAAAAACTTGTATTTTCCAGGTAGAGCAAAAAAATAGATATACCTTCTTGTTTTATGTATTGAGTCTTGGACTACTTAATGGAAAATGATCACACCTTACAAAATGCTAGAGGTATCTGCAGCTGAAAGTGTGGGTCATTACTTTGAATGCTTTGGCCAGAGAGATTCACCAAGCTTAGGAAAATAGTAGCAAAATATGGAGTTCACAACTTTGACTTCTCTATCTGGGAGAAATTTTGTCTGAAAATTCTGGTTTCAGTTAATGAAATTCAATGATTCAGTCCAGTTTTTGGAAATTAAACCATTTTCAGAGTGGGTTACACCCCAAGAAGCAGACCCATATGTATGAGGTCAGCCACAGGGCTCTCGTGGGAGCTCACAGCAACTGCTCTGAACCTGGGCTCAACTCTGCTGTGAATTTACTTAAACAGCTGCTTATCAGTTGGCATGGGTCGCTGCTTTCACGTTTTTACTGCTGATGCCTGGGAAAGTTGGGTGTTTGTGCATCCTGTGCTTGCCTATTGTTAATATTCCCTCTGACATTCTGCAAAATAGGGGGCAATAATAATACCTTGTGCTTGCAGTTAGCTTTCAGTTTATCAGCTCCCCATATCCCCTGGAATAAAGCTAAAGGAAATGGCTGGGCTGGAGGGTAGGATGGGGCAGCCCAGGCTTTGGTTTGGAGCATAGGCACGCTGCTTTTAGCAGGTCCCAGCACTGCAGGCTGCTCTGGGAAATAAATTGCTCAATTACTAAATTGGCAGTGTCTCCTTGTGGGTGTTTTTGCTGCTGTTTTCATTCTCTGAATGGTCCTGTGGTGAGATCTCAACCATCTTGCAGGAGCAAAGGCAAGCACTGCAAACCAGTAGCGGTGCAGACCACAAGCTGTGTGGGAGCAGCCACCATCGCCTGTGAAACTTGTTCCCTACATCTTGAGAGGCTTACAGATCTTGGTATTTGGGTCAAAATTCAGAGTTTTAGGAGTGTTCAAGTGTAGCAGGCTCACCTAGCGTGTTACTAGCCTAGCTACTTTAGTGGATTCCTGCCTTTTGAAAATCAAACAGGGTCCTTGCTATTCCATTAAATCTTGCTGTTAGCTGACTAGTCTCCATATTCACATAGAAGATATTCCTGGTAAAAACAGCACACCTCTTGGCTTGTGCCATATTTCCCTATCCTGCTTTCCTTTGAATTGTGTTGGTTGGGAATAGTAGGCAGTCTGCCTCAGTGCCTGCACTATGGGGGCAGGAGCTACAGTTCTGCCAAGAGCAGCAGTTTTTCCCTGTTTACACCTATATAGAGACTCAGAAATTTTCTGACAAAAGTTTGCTGAAACTAGCGCTAGGATGCCACAGGTCATTGTGATGCATTTTGATTTTGTAATATACATAAGTAACAGTTATTTAATCAACAGATCTGGCAAGATCAAGAACAGGACTGATTAGGACATAAAGAATAGACAATAAAAAATAAAATTCATAATAATCTCATCTGGGGTTAGAGGCTGGTGTGAGAGAGTTGGCAGGAAATAATTAAAACACATTCGCTGGGAGATTTGTTTATCTTTTATTCTTGTTACTTATTCCTCCTACTTTTCTCTAATGCAAATTTCCGCCCATGCTGTAACTATGAGCCGATGCAAAACACAGCTGGCCCGGAGGGATAGTAAGAAGCATGATGTTTATTTCCCCCCACTACTCCCTTTAGTGGTTGCTCTGTAGAGGTATGCACTGCTATGCCTACTGATGATTTTGGCAAATTTGGGAATTAACTGTGTAGGTTCCAGGTGATTGGGAGCAGAAACCACATGCCTTGATACCAAAGCTGAAAATAAAAAAAAGTAATTGCTTTATAGTGTCCCACAAATAGCTTTTAAGTGGTGTGGTTTGAATGTGAGAAGTGATTTTTTACTGTCATTAGTCACTGTTTGGATGCTGAAGGGGGAGACATGGTTAGCTGTTTAATGAAGTCATTTTCTGGAACTGTGAAACTTTGTTTAAAAACAAAAAAGCAAATTTTTGCTGAAAATGTGATCACCATTGGGGTACATTGGAATAAGTTCTATTCTTGTGGAAACCATCTTTTGTTCTGAAATAATCTGTTTTGGTATTCTGAAATCTGACTCTGAGGTGCTATTTTTCTTTGGGGTCAGGTTTTTCCATGTTCTTTTATACACAGAATAAAGCTGTGCAGCTGCCGCTCAGTGATACCACGCAGGATTGCAGTTGCACTGTGGAGAATGTGTCCCATTTTTGGAGAGAGGATGGCATTCGGTAGCCCAGCTGGATTTTGTTAAGATGAGCTCTATTCAGTATCACCAGTTGGAATTGGCAAGACCAGTGGCTGTCAGTGCTGCAGAGAAAAGAGCTCAAGAATCTGCCGTGCTCATCACGAGTGATAATGCGTCTGAGCACAGTGGCTCGTCGAACATGCTTTCCTACAGCACTCTGCTCTGCATGATGAATGGATGAAACTAATAATGTTTCTGAAGGACTGTCCAAGTATCTTTGAGCTGCTTCTTGTCTCTGATTTTACTGTGTCCTCCGTTCAGGAACGGGCAAATGGAGTAATGTAGAATTTCTAACTACAAAGCTCAGTCTGCAATAGTTATTTTTCTGAAGTAATGTTTTTAAAGATGTTCACAGGTGGAAATTAATTACTTCTTTAGACAGCAGTCGTCTCCCTTATGAGTCAACTCTATCTTGCAGTATTTATTAACACTTTTTAATAAGGCGACATTTATATTTACAGATAATAGTCAAATGCATACAGTAGCAGTGATTCCTAAAGGTTTTTATAAAGTGTGTGATCATCGTTGCTTTGAATGCTATTTTGTTATTGTAGCAACATAAATACACACTAATCTCATGGGAGGGGCTGGCTGGTGTCTTCACAGATCTAGAGAGTGTAGGGAGTGATTTCTGCTGCTCTGTCCCACCTGGTCTCAAAAACCTGTGTGCTGCTGAGAATGTACAAAATGTTCTCTCTGCAGTTGCATTTCTTCTGCCAGTGTTCACTGCCAAGTCAATAAAACAAAAGTGGAATTCTTTAAAGCTGTCCTTTTTTTTTGTTTCTGAGCAAAGAGGTGCTGATGCCAAACATTATACCTGCTCAGGTTTTGCCTTCCACATTGTCTTGCTAATTGACACTTTTGGCAATGTTTGTTTCTGCAGCTTTTTTTGAGCATAGCAGCCGCCTGTAAAATCTTTCAGGAGGGGAGGAGATGGAGTGGTGTTCACACATACAGCTGTGTTTATTTCCGTATGAGCTAAAAACTGCCCACTCCAAAATGCACAGCCATAAAGAGAGTACCACCAGAGCAGCTGTAGGTCACCTTATGGGTGGAATCAGGGTTTATGTGCCTGTCCTGCAACAAGGCCAGCTGCCTCAAGCTCTCAGCAGAGGGGTAAATACCATGAATAGCAGTGCATTTGTGGGTGTCACTGAGCTGATGATGGTGGGAGGCACCTTGAAAACCTTGATTCATCTCTAGAGCTCTTGTGTGAGAGGCCAACTCCTACCTGAGACCAAAATCTCATTAGTTATGGACCAAGAAATCTTGCTGTTAAACAATTATGCTAAGAAATTTGTTTCAACTGTTTTTTATGCTACTCCTTTCCCTGCAACTGGGAGCAGACTAGAGCACAGAGAGAGATGTTCACAGATCTTGCAGCTCTGGTAGTCCGTGCTGTAATCTGATTAGCAGCAGTTCTCTAAGGAAGCTTTGAAAGACCTTTTCTGATTCTGCAAGTCCTGCAATGAGCTCCCTAAGGAAAATGAAGGATGAATACTGCTGAAAATCTGCAGACTGCTTTTTATGCTGCAGTGTCTGCTGCTACGTTAACCCTTCCTATTTCTAGCACACTTTTTCAAGAATGTATTCTGGTATCTGAGTTATAATACAACAAAATAATCTTGGTTTTGTTACATTACTTCACAGTATGTTAAGTTTCCATGTATTTATTTACAACAACAACTAAAAAAAGCTACCCACCACAAATTTTGACAGCAGTCATAGCTACCTAGTTATTATTCTAGAGCAACTGTTGATGTGTGATTTATGCACCAAAAAACAAACACCACAATTCTCTTAAAATCAGCTGAGAGTTGGTTCTAGTTAAGCAAACAGAGAGATACATGCAAAGGTTTGAAGTCTTATGCTGCAGCTACAAGACTGCAGTTAAGGATAAAATCTGCAACCATCCACTTCTTTATTCACTCTGAGCTGCAAGCATGGTTCACAGTGTAGAAGTTTGTGTGACTTGACACATCAATTTGTGAGGTACATGTTACCCAGTAAGTTATGACCAAATTTTACACATGTCCATGTTTAACATTTTCCTTCCTAATTTTGGTGAGAGTGGAGACAATGTAAATTGAGTAAGTTTCCATAGGAGTTTTGTTGTTTAAGTGCCATTTAGCTTTCTTAAAATTGGCCCTTAAAGAACATGCCTTACTTGACAGCTGCTGATGAAAATAGTGCTTGTCTATGTGCCCTCAAAGGCTCATGTGCCTGAGCTATCATATGATTAATATAGCTACATTTATAAGGAAACTAACATTGGTTTTCACCCTTTAAGAATGTCATTTTGATGTGTGACCTAGCTAGTATTTTCTTTCTTTGAAAGGTCCTATTTTCATACCAATTATTTTTCAGTGTGATGGCAGCAGGTAAGAAGCATGCCAATGTCCTCAGATAACTCAAAATCATTTTCATTTGGATTTGTGTTTCTTCCCCCAGTTATGAATAGGCTATAAAATAACTAATATATAGCAAAAATAAACCATTTGAATTGTAATACTCCATTGCATACATAGTCTGCTTCTTAAATAACATTTTTGAAATAATAATTCACATACTGTTTATTTCACTTCTTAATGTTTGTCTTCTGCAAGATTAGCATCATTTGCCTGTTTCTTCTCTTTTTACTTTACATTTTTCTGGTGAAGCAGATATACTGTGTTGGAAATATTGTTGCCTGGTTTACAAGCAAGTATTTTGTACTGCCAGTTCTGTTCTGGTGGAGGTAAACTCAAGCAGTTTTTGTGCCTGTACTTGTGTAAAATCAGATCACGTTCTCAACAAGGTGTTTCCCCAGCTTAAATGATTGTAGAGAGCTTCCCACTTTGATGACAGCTTTCCTCCCTGAAAGAGGAAATACTTTTATGAATAGGGAAATACAGAGTATTTCTAAATACTGTGCAATCTAATATCCTAAATCTATTATTTGCCCTGTTGCTTAATAGCAAAGGAAAATGCCCTTTGTGTAAGCATGTATATACAAGATACGTGATGGCATTTAGATGTAGGGAATGGAAAATTAACTGTTTACCTAAGGAAAATTTTGCCTGCTTACATGTTTTCAGCTTTTGAAACTTCACTGCAGGCTAACATCAGCATATGGCCTTCATTCTGTACATTTTCATGGCAACATTTTGATTCTGGATGTACATTATCAGAAACAAAGGGCAAAACATAGATTAATAATTAGCAAAACATATGTCCACAGTCATTCAGTTGTAACCTCTCTGCTTGCTTTTGCTGTTGTTTTGAGGAGAGGGGGAAAGAAGAGGTTATCCAGCACAGCAGAGAAGAGTAAAAAGTAAATGCTAGTATTTCCTCATATGGTGATTAAATAGCTTTAGAAACTGAAGAAATTAAAAGGAAGAGGAGGACTTGTAAAGGTCTTTAATCCTCTCGTGTGGTGCTGCTTTGTAATGGTTTTGGCTGTCTATTGTCTTCCCTTGCAGTAAAAATATACAGAAGTGTAACAATTCCTATTGCTTAGGTAGTGGACCTGTTGCCCCAAGGAATGGGAGCAGATAAAATTAGCCCCAAATGAGGTACATAGATCCTTGGTGACAAAACAGTAAAAATAAGCAGCTCCTCCAAATAAGTAAGGTGGGAAAAAGGAAATTCAGCATATCTTAGAAAAAAAGCTGGGGAGAGAACATCTGTTTTAAGAGTCCTCTCCTATAAGAACTTTTCTCAAGATTTTAAATCAGTAAAAGATTATCTGTATTGCTGAAAATGGTTATTTTTAGACTTTGTAGGGAAATTAGAGTGGCTGCAGAAGGGACCCTTAAGTTCTGCTCAGACTGAAAAAAACAGAACCTAAATCTTAAAAAATTTTCCTTNNNTTATCTGACTGGGACTGCCCTTGTTCAAATTCAGCTGCTGTCTTCTGGATTATGCATAGAATAAGGGAGAAGGGGGACAGGTATAAATAAATTGTTTATTTTCTGTTCTGTAGTTCTTGCAAGAAGATAGGATAGATGGATGTGCTTTTAAGCTCTGTATTGATTTGCTTGCTGTGGCTGTGTGTTTATCAGAAATTTGTGGGTACTGCGGCTGAAGAGAGCTCAAAGTATGGCCTGCCTTTCTGGGGAAGCACCATGTAGATGGGAATAACCTCAACAAAGAAAGTGCCCCTCTGCTAGGACCTTTGTGGTATGGTTTCATACCACTGGGGCATTGATAACTGTGCAGCAGTTTATTCTGCTCTCAAGATAATAATACAAGTGAATATGAAAGCCATTTTTCTGTTACTAAGAATATCTCAAATAGTTTTAGTTTTATTGACGCCACATAGTTTCCCGCTTAGGACTTGCTTTCTGTGGAGAAACACATGAATCACATGGAAGATGCATTGTTTCAATGACAGTCCTGCTGTGTTGCTCTTCAGAAGCTTAAGTTCTTGCATTGCTTTTTTACCAGAATTTGGTTTGTTGTGCAAGATGCACTGTCATCTGTTTGCTCATATGGTGACTGATAAAAACATACCTTATTTTGCTATTTCTTTATTAACATTCTGCTATCTAATAAGAGATCAACTAAAAAGACTAAAGGTAGCATATTTATGGATCCCCATAGAAAGGTATAGTTTTTGCAGATTATGGTGGACTCCACTGTCCACTGTATCGGGGTTATAAATGGGTGAGTGTTTCAGATCCATACACCATCTGGGGAATTACAGATTTGATTCTAACTTGACACATGGTGTAAGATATAGATGGCCCCTTGTTTGTTACTGTTTCAGCTCATGTCAGTGCTAAGATACAGTTTTGGCTGACGGACAACGTGAATGAAGGCTGAGTTTATTTGGATGTGACTGGCAGAAATGAGAGTCAGCGCTGCCAGCCTCGATGCTGCACATGGCAGTCATACCACACTCATCCCAGCAGCTTGTCAGCACCTCTGCTCCCTGGCACCCTGTGGCACAGCAGTGGTGTGCTTCATGCCAGTTGCCAGATGCAGGGCTATTAGAATTTTCAGGGGAGAGACATAATTCACTGACTCCTGGCTTCCTAAGGTGAAAAGTTCTTGTGCAGTAAGTTGATCACCACACTTTTGTCTGCATTGGACTCTCTTGCCACTGTACATCTGTTTGAAAAAGATGGGGAGCATGAGCATGAGAAGATGCTGTGAATAATTAATGCAAGTGTTAGTTCACTCTCTGACTGAGAAGGAGGAAGACAGGTTATGTGAACTCTATGCTGATTTCAATTACTTGGATTAAATTACTAAGTCCCAGAGCATTAGGAACAGGTTGTTTTAATGTTGACTTGACTAGGCTGCAGTGAGGAACATCCCCTGTGAGGGACAAGTGCATTGCCCCAACTTGTGGTCCCCTCCTTTGGGTGGGTAAGTTCCCTGCAGGTGTCCACATGTAGCAAAATGTTTTTGGCTGCATGCAGTGCAGAGGCTGAGTGACACTCGCCTGACAAGCTGACATGTCTTTCTCTATGAGCTGTTGAGCAGGAAGAGCATGGAGATACCCAGCTAGACTGGCTCCATCATGGTCTGCTGCAGCTGCTGCCAGATGGTCTCCAGCTGGTTCATGCCAGCTCCAAATCACAGTGTTGGCATGGTTGGGTGACTCTGCATGCTCAGTAATGAGAGCCCATATGGCATGTGGTGGGGTGACTGGCAGATTTCTGCTGCTGAGATATCTTGCCTCCCTCCTGCCAGAGTGTGCAGGCTTGCAGTCCATAGGCTGTGGTGTGGACATATGGTGGCTTTGGAGGCAGGACCAGAGAAACCTCCTCACCCCTGGAATGAATGTTGAAAGCCTCACAAGAGATGGTTTGTGGCTTAGCGAGGAGGTAAAAATAATTGTGCACACGTGCTGGCTGTTTCTGAGGGATGCTGTGTGATGGAGTGGGAAGGGACAGCAGCCTGGAGCATGTCTGGAGTGTGTTCCCTGGGCATGCTGAAGCTATGGGGTTGTGGTCCCCATAGAAAAGTTGTGGTAAGTAGGGTCCATGTGTATTGCTGAAGGGCCATTTCAAGCAGCTTGAAGAGAAACGGGCCCATGTTAGTATTGAGGTTGTGATACAGTCTAGCACTTGGGGATAGATGTTGGCAGTGTAGGCTGTAGACAGAGTCTAATGGAGAGTGACACTTTTAAGCCTCTCCTATAAACTGTGGTAGATGAAAAGCAAGAGTCTGGTCCTTGCCAGACTATTGTCTCCTTGCCCCTAGAATTTTCTACTTTCATTGGGAAAAAGCCTATAATTTCTCTGTTCTTGTAAGGTTGATACCACAGTCCACAGTACCCATATTAGTAGTTAAAAAAAGGAAGAGATACCAGGATTTGGGCATTATTGCAGGGGAGAAGCAGCATTTGGGGCTGTATGGGGACAAAGCAGATCTGCTGGAGCTTTCTCAGGTAAAGATACACCTTCAGCTGAGGTCACAGTTACATGAGCAAATGCTGCTAGACAAAAGTATTTGTCCTTGAACTTGCCAACTGTCCCATATTGTTGCTCTTTTGTCATGTCAGATTTATGGTTGGTCTGGTTATGTATAGCATTTCAGACCTAAAATCAGAGGAAGAGACAGACTGATATTTGACTGTCTGCCTCTAAATATGTTTCATGCTTGTGCCATTATATATGCAACATCACTGAAGACTAAGTATGTGGGTACTTTATAGAAGAGTTAGACTTGTCTATTTATCAGAGTTTATGCCTTAAAATCCTTGCAGTTTGTCTTAGATGCAAAGTCTAAACAAGATCACAGTCCATTTCATAAACTGTTTGTAAACATCCTTGATTGGTTTGTTCTTCTCAGCCTTCAAGTTCATCTACCTGTAAATTCTCTTTGAATAAGTGAATTAATTTTAAATTATTGGGATCTGCATATGTGTTTTTCCAACTGTTGTTCAATTTTTAATCTTTAAATATAGAGTGGAAAGGATGCTGTATTTTGTCCTGCCCCACTGAGTGAACAGAAGTGATGGACAGTTCATACACATGCTGTGGAGAGGAACGTAGAGCTGCTTCTTGTCCCAGGCAGAGCAGTTCCAGGGTTGTCAGCTCGGGGAGTTATATACAGGTATACTGGTGCTGGGATGCATGTATCATCCCCAAGATGCATTCTTTCCTCTGCCAACTTTTTGGAAGCCTTTTCAATTGTTATTCATGCTGGATTTCAGTTTTTGTCAGAGCAGATGAAAATGCTGCTCAGCACACGTTTCATTTCTCTGCTGGAGACGGAACTATTTCAACCCATGGAAGTTCCATCCCTCCTGCTTTTCTGCAAGAAAAATATGGACAGGACAGTTTCATCCTTTGGGCTCCCTGTCACAGCAGGCATTAAAACCCATAGCAATACCATACTGGTTTGAATTCATGTGCTTTTATGTGACTCATTAATCACTGCCATAAATAAAAGGGAGTGTCCTCTACATCACCCATTAGGAATTTCAGGTATTAAAAAAAAAAGTTGTTTTTTTTTTCTACTGTGGATTGCCTTTCTTTTTCTAGTTGATTTTTTTTTCTCTCTAATATAAACAGAAATGGGTTTCTGAGTTGCAGCACCATGCAGTTTTCTGAAGGCGTCTTTTTTTCTTCCATAATGTAATGTGATGACATCGATGCCATCAGGAATGATTTCCAAAAGAGATGGGTGGTCTGAAAATGCTTGCAGGGTGTGGGGGGCCTTGCAGCACTGTGTAGTGGGTGTCATCCAAACATACCTGTCTGTGTTTAGGCTCACATCAAGAGTGAAGATCATGCTGTTGCACATTAGACAAGGACCACCAAGTCATCAGACTGTAACCCAGTTCTGTATGGACGGGATGTCCTACTTATTACAAGTGACAAAAGCATCCCATCTGTGGTTCACAGAATCCACATAAAGATTTCCTTTTACTAATGAGTGGTGATCCTGATAAGTAAGAACATAGGGCTGCCACTGCCATGAGAGCTGCCACTTCTGGCTGGCGGTGAGTCTGCTGGACCTCGGATAACAGGTATGGCTACCAAAAGTCCACTAGGCTGACCTGATGTCTTTCGGGATGCTTTGGAGGGCTGTGTCCAGCCTCTGGCCTATGCTAGAGAAAGGTGCTTGTGATTGCAGGTAAGTTCTGTTTTGTCTTAACTGCTTGATAAGAATTACTAGAGCTGAGGTTTACCTTCCCACAGATTAGCTAGATGTTAGAGCCAAGCTTGGTTACACTAAAAAATATTGAATGTACCTTACCCCATTTTGTAAGATTGTTTTTGCAAACAACTTTTTAGTAAGATATTGTTAATGACCAGGATCTTCTACATGGTGAGTGTACATTAAAGGGTTAAAAAGGGGCAAAGTAAAATGAGCTGGGGACTGCATTGCCTGTGAGCTGGGAGAGAAGATTATAGTTCATCAAATCACAAAGGGTGTGGTTTGAATCTGAAGAAGCTGAATATGCACTGATTTTGACCAAGACCTGCAATGCAAGAATTTGGTGACAGTAAAATATGTGAAACATCAGTATAAAATAGGAAAAAATATTGTGGTGGGTATTGACAGCCTGGGACTTCCTGCCCCACAAGGCAGCAGAAGCAGGTGGCATCAGCAGGGTCAGAAAGAGGCTAGTTAAATCCACAGGCAATTTATGTGATTATTAAAATTACATCGTAAGGACACACCTTTAAATATTCCCAATCCAATAATTGTTGATGCTGGGAAAATACAGAAGCATGGAGTCATCATATGGCACTTGAACTCTCCTTAAATAATAGCTGCTGTTGCTACTATTGAAAACAAGATAGTCTGGATGGATCATTTGTCTGACCCTACAGAGTGCTGGTTATGTTTGTTTCTACTGTGTACTATTTGGAAATCCTTTTGTGTTGGTTTTTTTTAGTTTTATTGAGATAGGGTATCTCTATTCTATGACCTTCTTAAATTAACATACCTTATCTCAGTATTTACAAACAGATGTACAAAACTATATAAACTTTCAATCAAGTTTTGAAAATTCTTTACAAAT
>JAYDZK010000128.1:47652892-47663392 GCA_034509185.1 Euphonia xanthogaster | reverse complement strand
AATAATAATAATAATAAGGGTATCTAGCAGACATCAGAAATGTCTGCAAAACAGTGAACCAGAGTTATCATTAGCTGTAAATCCTTAATTCCTTTCCCAGCTTTTACTGCACAGTATCAAATGTGTAGTCAAGAGGTTTGAAAGCATTTAGACACAGATGGAGCAACAGATCATATTTACTAAAAATGTTAATATGTGGATTCAGATTTCACATTCCTAATAAAATTATTTTGGAATAATTTTATTTTAACTTGTAATTCCATTATCTTTAGCTGCGGATGATGAGTGTAAAATTTCTTTATTTTTAGTCCCTGGTGAGGGATGCTTGGACAGCATACATAAATCAAGCTATGGTCTATAACAGTTTAGACCCATGGAGAATTGGAGTGGAAAAGAGGTCTTAAGCCTGAAATGTTACCCTATCTGTTTCTATTAATTCTTAAAATATTGCGTTTAATGCATTTATTTGCTGGTCCTGCTGCCCTTTCCTATGGTATTACAGATCATGTGTTACATGTAGAGGGATTATTTGCTGAATGAAGCACTAACGTGAATAATTCTACAATCATTGGAACTAATAGAGCTTTTCTTTTTCCATGCATCAGTATTTCATGATAGCTTGTGAGCTCTTAAAAAGTCTTTTTCCTCACATTTCGATCTCTTGGATGTGACTTTTCAGGTGTGTGTGTGTGAACTCAGTCAGTGCCCTTCTCCCTGGACCTGGCATCTCAGACTTATTTCTGTAAAGCTTGTATAAACACAGAAAGCCTTCAGAGCACTGAGTCTCTATTCAGCTTCAGTTCAAATAAGCAACTGAGTTGAAGCTATTGAGAGAAGCATGATTGCACACACCTTGGTTTTTTTAGAAAACCAATTAGCATTAGTAGCATCATATTAATGCTTTATTCAAAGAGCATCCTTAGGAAATATCTCTTTAGAGGCCAGTTTCTTTTAGGGCAAAAATACCTGAGCTAGCTTCGAGGCATCTGCCAGCTGTCGCTTGATTGCTTTTTGGGAATCAGGCTAGCTTTGGACCCTGGCAAAACTGACAAGGACGAAAGCAAAACTCGAGAGGTGATCTCTCTTCTCCCAGATGCCATTACCTCTCCCGGGCTCCCTCTTTTCCCCTCCTGGACTATCTCCTCTCCTGGAGTTGTTCTACATTAAAGCTGTGGGTCTTTGGTTGCGAGAAGAGGACCTCTCATCTTTTGCTTTTGTCCTTGTCAGTTTCATCATATGATTTGCGTACCAGTTTGCCATACTAATGGATCAGTGGTCTGTGCTGCTTCTGAGGTAGAACATCAGTTGAGTTCTCAGCTTTACAGATTTATCTCCTTGTTATTGCTGGGGAGCCAGGGTGTGCTACAGGGGCCTCTGCCATCTCACCTTCCCAGACACAGTTTGTGGCAGGTGACAGAGACACAGGCAGGAAAGCTGGAGCCTGCTGAGCAGGACACAGGCTGGCAGTTTTCATCTCTAGACACCTTAGACCACTGAGATAATCTCTGAGCACTTGGTATTTTGCCTGTTGCAAAATAATCAACTTCCCTTCTGTAACTTGTAACTCCTATTAACATTTACATATGTACTGTCTTTCAGAAGCCCTAGTGACCTTAGGGAATTCAAACCCCCCCAGATGAGCACATTCCCACTCTGCAAAGTCACATTAGCTGGCCTTGGCAGCCTGTGTGTCCAGCTTATCCATATGGATGTGGGTCACAAAGCTAGATGCTAACTGATCCATATTCTTAGACTAGATAGCATATTGGAAGCCTAAAGGCAGGCAAGTGGATTAATCTCCTCTGTTTGTTGCACTAGATTTTTAAAGAATTTTCAGCATGTTATATTTGAATGCTCATATGATGTGTTTTGTGAGATACCAGCCAGAAGCCTAATGTCACTTGTACAGGTTCTAATTACATGGACTTTTCACAAGTCTTTTCACAAGTCTAGGTGCTGTCTTTCACTGTCAGGGTGTTTTCAAGAATGGCATTTAAAAACAAGTGATCTGTCATTGCCCTGAAAAATTACCTGAGCATACTTGACCCAAAAATGCATTGCTATTTTGCCTCAGTGTTCTTCAGATATCAGTTTTATTGTCACATTTTAGAACAATCCTGACTGAGTGTCCCAGTAGAAGCATTACACTACTTAGTCATCATGAGGAGGGAGGCAGCTTCTTGAGTTAAAACTTAAGGGAGTGAAAGAAAATAGGAAGCATGTGGTGTCAGAATGTGTAGAGGGTTTGGAAATCTTGATGAGCCACGTGGTGGGAAATCTTCCAAGGTTTTCAGCCAGAGCTGAGGAAGCAGGCTGAGGGACAATGGAAAGACCAAAAGAATGATGGTGATGTGAGAAGGCCCTGGTTCCCCAAAATTGATGTGCAGGACTAATGAGGCAGTGAATGTGGCCATCTTCTGTGCTGTCAGTTGTAATGCAGGCAATTGCAGAAAGTTGTTTTTCTTTGCAGCTCTTGTGTTTGAGACACCTTTCTCTTGAAGAGTGTGTCGTTTGACAGGTTAGTAACTTCTCTCCTGGCAGTGCAAACCATGCTACTGCAGCTGAAGACTTAGGGCTTGCTTGAGGCTCAGAAGCCTGTGCTGATGTGGTGCAGGTGTGGTGGTGATCCTGTAAAGCTGTGGGTTGCTACAAATCACAGTGGATGTGCCTGTGTCTCGGCAGGTGAAGGAAGTCCTCAGTTCCAGCTGCCACAGATGCGTGCCTTAATCACCTGGTTAAGTTTCTGTACAGATGTTCTCACTGTAACAAACAGGATGCATCCATCAGTCTGCTGGGAAGATGTGGAGCATTTTCCACATTCCCTGGAAGGTTGTGCATGATGTAAACAGCTATGCAGATGGTCCCACCTAGGTGCTACATGAGTACTGTTTGTTTACATGTGGCTGGCTGATGTCTCAGATAATACAGTGCCTCCTCTGCACATTTACTGTGGCAGCTGGTTTCTGCTAGTTGTGACAGCACAGGAAGCTCAAATGGGAATGCCGCTCAAAAATGGTGCCAGCTTCCATACACCTCTTCTAAGATGTATGATGTACCTTCCCATGTCATATGTTAACACAAGTTTATTACTGTTGTCATTATTAGCGTTGTAATATTTGCTGGTTTGACTTGATGGTAGCACTACATGTAGTGTTCGAATCTAAAAGCTGCTCTATCTTCTGGCTTTTGCTTCAGTTAGCAGAGAGCATAATTTGCCACAGTATAGATTATTTTTCCCTTCAAATTTGTTGCTGCTTATAGAGTAGCAATCTGCAGTCTGCTAAGCTCTCTGTTAGATAGAGCCCCAGTTCTCTTCCTATGGTATGGCACAGGGATGTAATGTTCAGGCACTGAGCTCTGTTTGGAGTTCACTCCCACGGTAACAGGCACAGTTATGAATATTTAATAGCAAGAGATTCCCATTTTTCCAAGGAAGTGTTGTCATATTTCAGCAAAAATAAAACGTCAGCTGATAAAATCAAATCCACACGAATGAGAAAGAAAGTACTCCAAGCTGACCTTCCTACTGTGCCCAGCATCATGAGATGCTTTGATCCACCACTCTCAGGGAGATGAAGCTTCACGCACAATTGTCTTGGAAAAGAGAGCGTTTCATAAATAAGATGATTAACTGCTTCAAAGATGTGTGATCTTTTGTGGTCAGTCATGTTTAATGAAAAGAATTGGTTTTTACTTCCAGTTTCAACAAGCTGGATTCACAATCTAATTTGGGGATAGAAAACAACTTCTCAGCACAGAAAAAATGATTAAAGTGAGAGTGAAAATGAGATTATTCTTGCAGTCCTCTTACTAGAGCCTTCATCCTATTAGAAGGAGTGTTTTTCCTGGAGCTGAATAATAGTTCAACATCTGCCTATGCTCAGGCCCCAAGAGAATCTGCCTTCTGTTAGTTTATTGTATAAAAAGCTCATGTGTGGCAATTTTTTGTTTTGAAACTTTAAGTTCACTAACTTTTGACCTGGAATGGCTCAAAAGTACCTTTTATAATGAAACTACTCTCTAGTCTTGTGAAGATACTGCATTCATCAGTTGGATGGGTTACTATCAATCGTTGTAAATGTTTAAACATAACATGTTTGCTCATTACTGCCTTTTAATGTACCTTAGTAGAATGGGTTTTATTCTTTAACAGTTCTGATAAGTAGACCAAATTGAAAGTGGATTAAAATAATTTATATTTTAAAAAAACACTTTTTAGACATGACAATTTAAAAATACTGGCGGAGAGTACTTCAGTTAAAATAATTTTGTAATGAGCTTCTTGTTTCTTTAAAGAAATCATGCAGTGTGAAAGAGAAGTGTTTCCTTGCTATATATGGTTGAGACAGTATTTGTGCACTGTCTTTAGTGGGGAATGTATAGCTTGTATTACTGACCATTATAAATGTATTGTGCAAATAAATGCTTGCACTGACCAAAACGTTAAAAATAAAATCTTTGTGCAGCTACCACATAAAAAAAAGCTTGTGCACTTTTTTAAGCTGGAAGCCTATGATGTTCCAGCCAGAGAGCTGTGTTCTCATCCTCATGGTATTTAATCCCCCGGCCTTGCTTGCACTTCTCTTGATTTCTAGTGGGATAAAAGTATTGTCAAGCTAAATTGTTTTTATGATAATACTCAGGTGTGCTTCCATCAAACTCAATGGAAATTTTCAAAAGCGGTGGAGGCCAGACTTCTGTTCCCATCAGTTCATCACAAATTCAAAGAATCTGTTGAGTTCCCTGAACCAGCTAACAGCATGACTACTTGTGCTGTCATAAATGTGAGGGAAAGTCTGCAATTAGGAAGGAAAATTGCATCCTAATAACATTATATTATAGGTGCCAGAAATGACATGGGTAATCTGTTGTTTCTCTGTAGCAGCTTTGTTGTCACCCTGGTTTAAATTGGTGAGGTTTTCAAAAGAAGCACAAGTGATTTATGAGAGGAGATTCCTTCTAAAATATTAAAAAATATTTTAAAAAATATTTTAATAAATATATTTTTAAAAATATTTTTAAAAATAGGTGTTCTCATTCCTTCAAACCACTGGAGCTAAACCCCTGACGATGGTCCAATCACTTGTTTTCCTGTGAAACTGATGAGAGCAGCTTTCTGCATAAGTGTTTATGTGCAGATGAAGTTAGCAAGTTTTTTTTTTGTTGTTGTTGTGTCATACTTTTGCCTCTAAATTACTCCTGAACTTTTCCAAAATCCTCTACTATATTGAAAAATACATTAGAAGTTTTTGACAGGTCCCTTCTGTAGTTTGCTGTTCTATACCAATACTTAGAAACTTATGTCAAGTTTGCAGTATTTGCCTGGAACAGTAAGCTAAGGAATATCATCAAGTCTCTGTCTGGAGGGTCTCTGAGGGTCCCGAGGGTCTCTGTCTGGAGGCAGCGCCTGACTAAGTATTGACCTGTTGGCAGATTTGCTGTCAGTGCCGTGCAATGCAACCTGGAGAAGGATTCTGCTCAAGCATACTTGAGATCTCTGTGAAGTGAGAGGAACAGTCTATTTTAAGGTCTGTGTAGACCGGTGGTGATCCTCAGCCAAGGTTTCATTTCCACACTGGAGAGGTGTGCGCTACCTCCAGCCATAAGAGTGGCCCTGCAGTTCTGTTGGAGGAAGAAGGAACTCGGTTCATTTGGCTTTTTGGTTTGCACAGCAGCAAAATAATCTGTTAAATCATAGACCGTAATGTTGGGTGGTACAGCTCCTTCCTTTGTTTTTCTCAGTGACTGGACTCAGTGGTGGTATCCTAGTGTCTTTATGTTTGCTGTCTTGAAAAGGGGAAGGCCCGGGAACTGATATTAAATGATAATTAATGGCTCAAAGCATTACTACTGAGTTGGACCCAAAGCTCTCTTTCCCTCATCATTGGGTACTGTGCATGCAATAAGTGTAGACATCTAAGAGCTTTGCAGGGAGAATGAGTGCACTGACTCGTTCACCTAATGCACATTAATTGTCTCCTTGCCCTCAAGTCTTGATGTCACCCTCTTTTGTCAGGTGCCAGGAGCCGGCTGAGCAGAACCCTTTTCTTTTTCGTTGGAAGGCAGGGACATCATGCCCTAGATCCTGAATTCAGCGTGGTGCTTCTCAGACAGTGATGCATGTGCCAGAAGAGGGAACCTATTGAAATCATGTTGCATTGGTGGCAGGTTCAGGAGAGGCTTTGAGTCAGGGAAGAGAAGTCTACTACTGTCCTTATTTCTGTCTGTCCTACCCTGCAGCTCCGTCCCCTGCCTGTCCCAGGGCAGGAGGGAGACACCTGAGGAAATTTAGGCGCAGGCTTTGGGGACATGACAGGGGTCCACCAGGTGCTGCTGTTGGTTCACCTCAGGCTGGAGCCCCACTTTGCCCTGCCAGAGTCCTGCCTTCAGCTCTGATATGCACAAGTGCTCCTGTGCCTCCAGACACACCGTAGTTGTCACAGCTGCTTCTGCAGGAGAACTGTGCTGTCTGGCAGACACTTCTGCTGAAAGCAAACCTGGGCATCTTTGGAACTTCCGGGATGCTTCAGAGCAGGTTTCCTTCACTCCTTTTCATGTCCTCAGAGGCCAGTCTGGAGCAGAAGGGGTGACCTGGTAAAACCAGCCCAGGCAGCCACCACCAGCTGCAGCTGGAAGTGGTTACTGTGCTTGGTACTCTTTAATTGTACCTGTCACAGCTCCAAGCAAGCCAAGAGACAGTTCCCTTGTTTTTCAGCTAAGGGAGTTAAAAATCATGGGTTTTGCCTTGGTGTTCTATCACCTTGGCAGCCCTCTTCTCAGCTGTTGGATGAGGGATGATGCTTGCTGTTGGGAAGAGACCTGGCCAAAGTCAGTTGATGCTGCAAAGTGGGTAGTGGTGGGGGAGCAAGAGCAAGACTTCCCCTGCTACCTTCTTACACACACACACACACACACTCACACTCACACACACACACACACACACACACTTCACTCTTAAGAAAAAGCTTTTTTGCTGTGCTTGTAGTGACATGACGGTCAATACCCTGCCGCATGCCTTTTCCTGCAGACAGCTTGTATGTTGGAGGAGCTATAAGCTGTGATGAAACTGGGCAATAGGCCTCACTGCTGGAGAAGGGTGCTTTGGGAAATGCATGCAGGATGAGACTCGGTTGGAAGTTCGGAGACTTGGGTGGGAATGGAAGAAAAAAGGAGGAAGCTGCTGGGAAGTGACAATGTTTGGAAAAATCAGCTTTGTTATGTCCTGTTGTAGGAAAAAATCACTGAGGTGAAGTAGCAAGGAGGAAAGGCAGTCTAACAAGAACAGCTTGCTAGACAGAGATGTACCTCTGTGTCTAAAAATTAATGTTGGGAATTTACCTTACTGCAGAGTGTTAGCACCCTGTGCAGTGCCACTTATATTTGAATGAGAAGGCTGTGCCTTAGTTCTTGATAAATACAAAGTCAAAAAATAATATAGAGGCACACATCATTGAAAGCAAAAAAAGAGTGGGGAAAAAAAAGTAGTAACGTTTAAAGCAAGTTAAACTACAGCTTTTTTTCCTTGAATGCTAACAAGATCACTAGGGAGGCATATGTGTGCAAAAAACCATTCAGTGTGTTTCGCAAACAAAAGCATTTGTGCAGATTTGTAGAGAAGTTGTAATAGCACAGCTGGAGTAACTCCTGGGGAATCTGTAAAAGTCTGTGCGTAATTAGCACTGCCCTTTGAATGCACAGTGGGAGAAAGTGAGTGAATGCCAGCAAATCAGNNNNGGGAAAACAGTATAACCCAAAGATTTGGAATTTGGTCTAAATACAACTACTAGCTCAGTACAATCCTGACCAAAAAAAAAAAAAAAATGTAGTGTGTGGGAGTTCATTGCAGTTGTCTCAGTAACTGAGCAAAGCACATAGCTTTAAGAATTAGTTTGAGTACTGGAAAAAAATTAAAATTTCCTGAAAATTTTCTGCTTTCATGGAAAATGACATTTCTTAAAAAGCAAGTACAATGAAAAGGTTACTGTTCTTGCAGAAAGAACCTTAAGAGCCTGCGAACATGCTGTGCTCCTCAGGCATGTTATCAAGGAGCAGCTCAGTGAGCCCACCCTGACCAGGGTGCCCGGAGATGAGGTCAATGTTCATACTGAAAGAGAGGAAAAAGGAGGGCTGTTCCTTTCATGCATTTTAAAGCCAGTATCTTTTATAGCTTGTCCTTGTATTGTATATCTTTATCAAAAGAAAAACTCACAGCCATTTTTTTGCGTTTTCTGAAAATTATCCCAGTCTTTTTCCGATTAGGTCCTCAGAGAAGAGTATTTTAAAGGACAAGTTTTTTTTTTTTTTCTAGTTTGTTTTGGTTGTTTTTTTTTTTTTTTTCTTGTGGATCACAGTATTGATGGAGATATTATCATTTGACTCATCTGTGATGCCTACCGTCTTCTTTGGCAGGTGCTACTTTGGAGTACATCCCTCATGGCCAACTTGCAAACACACACTTAACTTCAAATTTGCGAACTCTGAAATTGGAGCAGGACACTGTGCCCACTCAGGAGGAGAGGAAGACTCCCCTGGTGGAAGCTGCTCGGGGAAGGAAGTCTTTTTCTTCTCAGGATAAAGCTCTTACTCCAATTAATCTGACGGATGATCAGCTTGCCTCAGGTCTCTATGGTAATAACTGGCTCACATTCACCTTTCATCATGCTGGTGGAGTCTGAATATGAAATACAGTTAAAGAAGGTTTTCAATAGTCTCAGAAATGCAAAAAGCAGGAAAAGATGCAGCTGAGGGGAAATTCAGACTGTGACACTCTGTGTCTGCAGGTAGTGGTTAGGTTTCAAATGGCAGATTGTAGCTCATCAGTGAAATGCTATTTAGTGTCTTAATGAGAAAAATCTACTGAAAGATAAAGGGTTCATAATTTTTACAATACTTATATTTTTAGGCATATTTTACCTGTCCTTTGTATAGAGACTGGTTTAAAAGCCTTTTCAGCAAATACTAAAATGCCATCTTTATTTTGAACCTACCTCTTGAATAGTTTGTTAAATATGCTGTATTTATGGTTTAACATGCTGTCTGTATTAATGTGTTCATTTTGGCAAGGAGCTGCTGCTCTCTGACACTAAGAATTAAGATTTTGTTAACGGAATAACAGATTTCAGTGTTAAAAGTTTTTCGCTAATAGCAAAGAAAAACAAAAAACTTGTGTATTTTCTTTAAGTTTTCTAAAACATAATGAAGATTAATAGCATGTTGTAAAATAGAAAAGTTAGGCTTAACTAGTTTCCAGAGCTAATTTTGAAGCTGTTCTTCTGTATTTCCAATATGCATGTCAAACCATGACTGTATATATATATTAGAAAACCCAGCTTCAGATGGTAAATTACAGAGAGAGCTGTTGAAAAATATAGAATTGTTTTGAAAAATCAGCTATGATGCTGCTGCATTCAAAGCTGGCTACAGATTTATACTGATATGTATGCTTTATCTCCCATTCTAACAGTATGTGCTAAAAATGAGAACACACTTAAATCTATCATGAAGAAAAGAGATGGGAAGAAGGATTTAAGCAACACCAAGAAGAATCTGCAGTTTGTTGGCATTAATGGCGGGTAAGAGACCTGTCTCCAAAACATCTGTTACTGTAGCACTTTTCACAGTGGGAAGAAGAGAAAGAACCCAGGAACACCTGCATAGGTTTGGCCTGTCCTTCAGGCTGAGGTGCAACTGCTGAGTGCAAGGATCAGAAGGAAGAATTGAACAGCAGAGCTACTCTTAATCCTTTTGTGCTTGCAAGTCATATATGGCATCAGTCTCAAATACCTGTACATTAGATTGCTGCCAGATTTACCACAGGAAAGTGAAGCAGTCTCAGCCATGAGGACATTTCTCAGGCAATGCTGTAGTAAGAAAAACTTATATATATATCTTTAGTAGTTGACAAGCACAGCATTATACTTTTAAACAATACAGCAAGAGATGCAATTGCCCTAGAATTAATTTTTCTGACTTTGTGTAAAATATATATAGAGACCTTCCTATACAAATACAGAAGACAGTATGGATAATTGTCTTCTTTTAAAATATTACTTGCCCTCCCAGAATGTTTTGAAGCCCTTTAAAATGGTTTCATCCAATTGTTTTTATATAGCTTTTCTAGCCCATTCCTCAGATTAGTTTTTCTTTATTACAAATGCTTTGTGCAGTATATAGCCTAAATATCTCACTTACCTAATTTCCTACATGTTAGCTAAAAGTATCAGTACATATAGCGAGGGAAAGTTATCATAGGTTTGTTAGCTTCCCTGCTTATATCTGCCTAGTAAGGCAGTACAATTTACTCTGAACAAAGTAATTTCATTTTGGGGATAAGGCAAGGTTATATTTTCCTGCTAGGTGTTTTTGGGACAATTAGGGAAGAAAGGGAAATAAAAGGCATCTAAATAAGAAGAGAAGGGGGAATAAAATTGGCTCAGTTATTCAGAGAATGTAATTTTGTGGAGGAGCTAATGAAGATTCCAACAAACATCTTTTAGAACT
>JAYDZK010000128.1:47590713-47600740 GCA_034509185.1 Euphonia xanthogaster | reverse complement strand
TGGGCCTTGTTGAGCCTCACACCACTGGCCTTGGCCCATGATCCAGCCTGTCCAGATCCCTCTGCAGAGCCTTCCTGCCCTCCAGCAGATCAGCACTCCTGCCTGAGTTAGTGTTGTCTGTGAACTGACTGAGGATAATCTTGATCCCCTCATCCAGATATTGCAGGTGTAGAAAGACCTCATCTTCCTGGTGCTAGTGTTTTTAATGGGGAGTAGTAGCCCTTCTAATAATGCATTGTAAATTGGAAGACACTGCAGAGATTTTAGAAGAAATTGCACATGTGTTCAGCATAGTTTAGTCTTGTGAGAAGTTCAGCAGGTGACTGCCTTGCATGTCTCTGTCATGTGAAATCTGTATCCCAGCAAGGAATGTGTTGGAGGATTTTACTTTTGGCTTCTATTTTGCAACATTCAAAGCAGAGCAATTGGAATGCAGCTTTATTTGAGAGGTAAATTTAGGAAAGGGAGTCAAGCTTGTGCTGTGTCTGTGGTCTAAGTTCTGATTTTATCAGATGCAGACAAAAGGATCTAAGAGTCTTGCCTAGAAGCAGAATAATAACAATTTTAAAGATTATAAAAATGAAAAAGAAACTCTGAAAAGTCTTCTGTGGCATTGCAGGCACTTCTGTTTTATGTGCAAATTTGAGAAATACTCCAGATAAACAAGGCCAGCTGATATGGTTCTCCAGAAAAATCAGGTGCAGGAAGCATAAAACAGTCTTTGCTAATAAATAGTTCATTGATGTCAACAGAATGGCAGCAAGAACTGAATGGGGGCACTGTGTGATTTAGTGACCTGAAAGGAGACAATCCATGATTGCAGAAAGCTTCATTATAGCTGAAGAAGTGAAACACAATTGCATTGTAAATAGCAATAATGGGTAAAACTGGTTATTTGATCTAATATGCAGCTAATACACAGGACTGTGGATGTTGTTCTCATGACTCTGAGAGGCTGGTATGCCACCATATTCCTTCCACAGGTAAGTAGCCAAGATACAGGTACACCAAGAGAAAGATCCAGAACAAACTAGAGCTGCCTGAACTGTCTCTTAGGGCTGTTATTTCCTGTGTGCCTGTCACCCATGCTGCTTCATGTCCATATCCTTACTAATAGCTCTTGGGAGCTCATCCATATGCTTTAAACCACAGTGTTGTCTTCTCTACAAACAATTGGACAACATCATGAGGAGAAGAGGAGCTCCTTACAGAGAGCTGGTACAAGGCAGGGTCACTGACATGCAAACTAGAGCCAGAGCTACAGATATGGAGGGATCTGGATGATTGATTTTTTTCCCCTTGTAATTGTATGTATAAGATTGTGGCAGTTTTTTGTTGTCTGGCTTAGCAATGTAACTGATGCCACATATGAGAGAGAGCTTGGGTGTGCAATAGTACCAGCAAGCACCTTCTATTTTTCATGCTTGGAAATATTGCAAGGCCCTGGTTGACAGTAGAGTGGGGAAATCATGGCTTCTTGTTGTCTGAGAAGCATCCCCATCTTAGGGAGAGACGGGGAGGCAGACCTTACCTGTGGGGAGCGCAGCCAGCTAACCCCTGATCTGGAGGCAGTCCAGAGTGGATGCAGCAAGTCACAAGCAATACCTTTCTCCTCATCCTCTTTTGCTAGTGGTGGGGATCTTGTTCTGCTCTGTGATTTTCTAGGTACGGGAGCTAAATTTGGGTACAAAGGCTTGGCAAGGATTGAGGACTGTACTGCTCACAGGTAGGTTGTGGGTTTCTGGGACACCTTGGCTGCTCCTGTGGTATTTTGCCCACTGCAGCTTCTCTTGCCTTGTGGGTGTTTGCCCTTCGTAGAGGCATGTTCAGAAGGTGTCCTCTCACCTTCAGGACACTGGCTGGGAGGAGTCATTCTGTAGCTAGATCCTTTCTGCTTCTAGAGAGTTACAAGAGACTTGGCACACTGTTACAGGTTAAATAGTAGTAGGAGACTGCAAAGTTGGGCGATGTAAATCATTCTCCCCATCTGTTAATACTGATTGAGGATTCAGAGCATTGTCTTAACCTGCAGTTGGTTTTGTCTGCTGTTTTGCACTCTGTGGTCTGTGTGGGTGGCAGTCTTGGACTGTGAGTAGTTCTTGGTCCGCTTGAGTTTCCATCGAACACTCAGCCATGTTTAGCTTCCAGCTCCTATTTCTTATTTACCACCCTCTGTCCAGCCTTTGGGAGGAGTAGTAGCTCATTAGAAGGTGAAAGATAATGGTCCTTTTTTTTCTTTTCCAGAGGGGCGGATGCTCATTCAGGACATCCCTTCCATCCCCAGCAGAGGGCACTTGGAGAGCACATCTGAGTTGGTTGTGGACTCCGCCTACTACAGCAGTTTTTACCAGCCATCTCTGTATCCGTGTTATAACAACCTCTACAACTACTCCCAGTACCAGATGGCAGTGGCCAGTGAGCCTTCCTCAAGTGAGACAGGGGGTACAATTGTAGGGTCAGCCATGAAGAACAGCCTTCGAAGTCTCCCAACGACATACGTGCCGAGCCAGTCAGGAAAACAGTGGCAGGTATGATCTCCTCTTTGCTGGTTTCTTGGCAGTGCAAAACCAGAATCATATTCCAGGGTAGCATTAGGACCCATTTTGAGAAAGTTAGACAAAATGGGTGGTTGCAATGCAGCATAACAAAAGTAATTTCATAGTTGGATAGTGATAATGATATGGATAAATTGCCACAAGTGCAAAGGGCACTAACTTGATTTTATCTTCTGTATTATGTGACAGTAGATTATTAATTGTTTTCCAGAAAAAAGAGTCCAATTCAATGGCCCAGCATAACATCCTGAGAGCCTAAGGTGTAATTTCTGGGAGGCTTTGCTCTTCAGATGCATGGGTTTTTTCCGTGTTTCACATCCAAGGCGCCGAGGTGACCTGGGAGACCATGCTGTTGTGCAGCAGTTTGGTTGCAGTCAGTTGAACGTGACGTGGCATATTGCTAGTTGTGTTTTCTGGTAATGTCAGCTCCAGAGCTCATGATTTTTACTCATGTAGTTCAGGTTACAGGCAGTACCTGAGAGGTTCAAACCAGAGCTCTATGTACTTTGTTAGGATATAAAGCAAATCGAGCCCTCGCACTCTAGGACTTGATAATTGTAACCTCCAACTCAGTACCAGTCAGAAACTGGAAAAAGGGAAAATCTGCCAATATGGGGGATTCTTGGCAAAGTGGAAACATTTCAGTAACTCTGGGACTGTTTGGTTTTGGACTGCAGAGATGCTTTTCCTCTTTGAGACTGAACTGATGAGGCTGTACCCTCTGTGTCTGTGTATGCCTGTGTCCCTTGTGTAAGGACAGGAGAGGGCAGACCTCTTCTGTAGAGCATCAAGACAGGGCAGGCTGCTTCTGCAAAGGCTGTGTTGTGAAACCACTCAACAGTGAAATGTCCACCAAAACCTCCTTGTGTAAGTGAACAGATAGGTCATCCTGTTTGCTGACAGAGAGTTTCTCTAGACAGGTTTCTCTGGCACAGGGACCAGCTCCAAAAGGGCGTTTTAATTTTTTATACCAAGGAGCTGAAACTAATCCCAGGGTGATTGCAATTACTGTAGCACTTATCACTATTCCACATCCCTTTTCTGCCATGAGTATGGGATAAAGAGCTATCCTTCCTTCTGCGATGCAAGCCCATGCCATGAGAGCTTTCTTCTCTCAGTCTGTTGATACATGAAGGTACACCTTTCCAGTTGATGGCATTCTCTCCAGCTGATGAGTTTAATCACCAGGCCACGGGGAAAACAAGGCGAGTTACATTTTGTGCATGGTAATGGGGTGAGGTGCCAAGTGCTTTTTCAACTTTTTCATTTTGGTTTATTGGGTTAGCCTGGTATAGCAGAGTATTTCAGATAAAAGGTTACTTCTCAAGCATCTGCAGCACTTAGCTTGCTGATGCATGGAGACACCATCACAAGACAAACAAAGAGTGGCAACATTTGCCTTGAGAAAATAATGTTCTTGCAGGCTGCTAGTCCCTCATTTCACCTAGCTCTCATAGTGTTTGAGGAAGAGTTGCATGAGTATGTCTAACCTTGGAATGGAGATGTGGTATTCTCAGGGTTCTGTTGTCATGTACTGTAATGCATTTAGAAAGTCTTGGCTTAGAGAGCTTGTGTCTCACTTGTGAGATCACCTGTTACTTGTTGCTGTGGAACCTTTGACACCCCTTAAAAAAATAAAAACAACTGTGTGGTTTCCGTAATTCTTCTCTTCTGGCCCTGCAGAAACTAACTTCTGCTTAAATGCCGTTCACATTAGTGAGATCTTGAAGGGGAAATAAGGAAAAAAGCTACATGGTTGTTGTCAAAAAGAACAGTTTTCTTTCCCCCAGCAGCCTCAAAGCTGTGGATGTCCCTTGTGGGACATATACCACATTATTCCGTTCACCTTTATGTGAATTTAATTATCTACCACATCTAAAATTTAATTTCTCTAGAGCAGACTTTTTGGGATCCCTCAGTGCTATTTTGGTGTTTTGGATGTCCAAGCAGAGAGGATGTCCTTTGCTGTTTTGGTTGTCCAAGCAGAGAGAATAAAGGTGCTGCTTTTTGCCTGCAGGATTGATGTCTCCCAAGCTTCTAAATGTCCTGAAACCAGGATCAACTTCTCCTCTGACTCAGGGCAGGGTGTAGTTCAGGGTCAATGTTTTGAACTTACACACTGTTTCTCAGACTGATCTACATGTAAGATCGCTTTTGCTGGAAGAGTTCTGAGTCATAGGGTTTGCATACTCTTACAACAGTGTAAGGTTGCACACATAATGATAAAAAGTTTTAGTAAGAGGCTAGAAAACATTTGATGGCAGTGGGTACAGTGATGCTGAGGCTGTAAATCCCTGTATGGCACTGAAGATGGTTTATTGTAAGGGGAACAAGGTCTCAGTTGCTGCACGTGGTTTTACATCGATTCTGCACACGCAGGTCATCAGCAAGGGAAAATCACAGAAATAGCAATAAATGGAGGATGAATAACTAATGAGCCTTTCTGTCAAGCACAGGAAGGAATTAAAGGAGAGTTTCATTCAAAGCATGATCCTCAAAGAGGAATCAGACCTTGCTTACACTCAGGAGGTTTTGCTGGCAAACCTTGTCATGCTTGTCCTCCTCAGAGGATACATGTAGCTGTTACCTACACTGGGACTTCTGCTGGGCAGCTTGTACTGACTGAGTTTATTTTTTACATGTACAGGCTTTATTAAACCAGATTCCAGGAGAAATCCATTTTATTTTCTGACTTGTATTCCTGTTAACTTTTTGATCAAAGTTTTTGATCTTTGTTTCTTTGCCAGAATCATGGCTGGGCAGTGCCTGCTGTAACCAAATTAGGGCAGCTTGCTAAGCTTGCTCACAGGAGGTATTGTTTTATGGTAGAAGTCACCACTGTGCTCACTGGAAGGTATTCTAGTTTAAGCTGGGTAGACAAGACACCTGGCTTTTTCAGACTCAGTTGGTGAAGGCTCACAGATCCTAGATTAACTTCACACAGGGAGAATTACATACTTAACTTCTGGATGCAGACAAGGCCTTGAGCAGCCCAGCTGTCTCCTGTTTCAGAATTTAGGGAGCAAGAGAGAATAGCCAGGGAGGAAACATGTGAGTGTGTGTGGGATGAGATGAGGATTAATGCATCATTGAGCATTGGCAAATAAACTGAATCACTGAATCTTTAATGTAGATTAATGTCAGATTTCATTAGTCTTTGTTCTTTGCAGAGGCTGGCATGCTCGAGTGGATTCATAAAGGTGCAGATATTTTATGTATTTCTCTGTAGGTTTTCCTCATCTATATACAGTCACACTAGAAGTTGTATCCATCATGATTTGATAAGCGTAATGAAGATTATTGTTTTGGTTGAGGCTCCTTTGATCATTTATATTCTGCTGCTCCTTCCAGCTCTGAGGCAGATAATCACGTATGTCTGCTGTTGCACCTGAGGAAGAGACAAGCCTAGGTTTGTAGGAAATGTAGCAGATTTGGTGGTTACTGTACCCCTCTTTTCCCTTCAGTCCTGTGTAGACATCTGGAGTCTTCCTTGAAGCTCTTGTAATTGCTCATTACAATGGGAATTTGTGTGCATTCCATCCAATTCCATCCAATTAACAGTAAAATCAGTTTGCCAACATAAGTAGTGCATGTCAGAGTGGGTTGGTGTACTTGATAGTTGGTGTTTCTGAAACTGGTCTCACTGCAGTGGGAGAATATGGGGTGATTGCAGCCTCTTCTATCATAGCAAATGTGAAGCCTTGTTGGACATATCTGAATCTAATCAGACTTGATTTTCAAAGCTGACAAACTGCTGGCATGTGATCCACAGCACAGGTCTAATCTGGACTCATTGTGAGTCAGCATCATCCCCCAAAAATGTTAAAACTTCTGGTTCATACAGCTAAACCATTAAAAATTGGCGAGATGCAGAATGTGCCCCCACACCTCAGCTGGTTTTTTTTTTTGGTAGTCTGGTAAGTCCAGGTATCCTGCTCCGGGGAAACGGTTAAGGCTGGGGTGGATGTTTTAGACACATTTCAGAACTTCTGCTTTCCTTTCTTTTTGGTTTTCTTTTTTTTTTTCCTTTTCCTCTCCTCTCCGAACCTCTCCTCTCCAAACCTCCCCTCCCCTCCCCTCTCCTCCCCTTTCCTCTTCCTTTCCCAGAACTTCCCATTCTTGGCAAACTAGTGTTCACTCTTTCAGAACCTCAACTTTTTTTGTTCTTAGCTTCCACCAGTTTAGAGCAAAAATAACTTGTGAGAAATTTTGACTTGCTTTCTAGTGTGGGATTTAGATTTATCATCTGTAAAGTATTTAGTATTGCTGATGTAGGAAGCTGCTTTTTAAGGATTTCCTAGAAGTACCAAAGATTTCTTATAAGTACCAAACTTGGAAAAATTCTTTTTTACTAAATCCAGAAGAATGTGGCTGTGACAGGACAGCTAGGAGGTTGAAGAATAGCCACTTGCTAGTAAAAAAAATGTCTCTTTTCAACTTCTTCCACCTGCTTCTGCTTTCTGACCCAGTTTTTCCTCCAAAAAGCCTGTCTCTCTTATAGAAATTGCAGTCTTACTCTCCAGAAGTCAGTATAAAATGTGTGTGTGTGTGTGTGTAAATATATACACATTGTGCAAGTCACCCAAGACAGTCCCAATTTTATGTGTAAGCAGTGAATTATATACTGTATTCATAACATACCCTTCACATTACAGATTTATGCTAAAAGTATCCTAATGTTTCTGACAGCTCATGTGTGACATGAATGCAATCCATATTTCTTGGAGGAGCTAATCTAAGTGGTTTATTTTCCAATACTGCTGATAGGGCTATATCTCTAGGTGTCACTGCAGTTGAGATTCTGATGGTAACATATTGTTTATGGGTCACTGCCTTTGTCTAAAAGAATAGGTTGGAACAGAATAGCAAAGGTTAATTAAGTTTGTCTATCAAGAAGGGACAGATATAGATGTGTCTTGTGTTTTCTGTGCTAGAATCAAAGTAAGTCAAGGCAGGGTATCATAGACTCATTTTTTCTTTTTTCTGGAAAACATGCTTAGCTGGTTTTAGGAATGAAACACTTTGGGCAGTATGAGTGTGAGAGTAGTTGTGAGTGGTCAGCACATGAGCAATAAAATTTCAAGATGGGAGAGCAGCAACAAACCTGGTTTATAACTGCAGAAACTGAGGCAAGGAAGTGTCAAATGAATTGGCACGGTCACACAGCTCACAAATGACAGAGGGGAGATTACTGATGCCTGAATTTCCATTTCATTGCCCAGTGGCTGCCTTCTTGCCCATGCCAAAAACCAACCTGTGAATTCTGTTGTTTGCAAGCAATGACACAAATGCAATTTTATGGCCATTAAAATCGACTTTAAGATCAAGACAGAAGGAGAAGGCTATGTTAAACTTTCAAGTTTCTTTGGTGTTTCCGTAATTACTGAGCTTGGTACATTTGTTGCTGAGTCATGGGTGAAATAAAAGGATGGAAATCCTGAGCAAAGTAATTTGGCCAAGATCATATGGCACACCAGTGGCAGAGCTGAAGGATTGCACTTCGATCTCCTGTGTTGCTTATAAATTTTTGCAGCCCTTGTCACCCAGGAATAGCATTCATGAACTCCTTCTGTTTGTCTTTCTTGGAAACAAGCCCCATAATTGGGATCAGCTGGAAAGTGTGAAGATAGCACTGGCAGGCTCACAAAGAGGTTGTGCCTGGCAGCTTCTGCAAATAAAAAAATTACACAGGTGGTGTTTTGGCTAAACAAATATCTGGGAAGGGCAGGATCATTTTCTAACCTCTGAGGCCAGAGAGGCAAGTCACCACTTGGTGCCTGCTTTGACATCTTCCTGTTTCTGGTTTGGCCACCTTCTCTCCTTTGGTCTTTTTCCACAAAGAAGATATGTAGAGATAATGTAGATGCTGCCAGCTTGGGAAGAGGCACTGAGCTTTATGTGCTCTTCCATCAGCTGCTGAGAAAGGCTTTTTACAGGAATGGTCTGATGCAAGAGCATTTTCCTCATGTTTTCCCTGGATTTTGCTATGTATGCTGTCATGTTGGACATAGCTGGAGGGCTGCACTGACCATTTTGCTCAGTGATGAACAAGTCCTGTTTCCAGCTTATCTGTGCAAGGGCAAACTGCACAGATAAGCTGCCTCTCATTTCCTCACAGTAGCTTTTCAAGGCACAGGGAAAGAATTTCCAATGCAGTCGTGGCCTTCCAATCAGGCCATATTTATTTGTTCATGAATTGTAAGCATCCCACCATAGCTTGCAGTAGGTCTTTTAAAACATTACTGAGTGTGTGCTGTGTTGAACAATTTAGGGGAACCTGTAAATGTTGCATAGGCCCACTGCTGCTCTGATGATATGTGTCTCCCACTGAAGTCTGTGAGGTACTTGGTGAATCCTGCAGCTGGAGCAGGGCACTGTGTGGGCACTGTGTGGCTGGAAGAGAAGCAGCTTAGGAGTTCAGGATGACCTCTGCAAAGACTAATGCCTGGCTTTCCTTTCCACAGCTCTTGCTCACCTAAAGTATGCTTTGTTCTCTTGGCATGTAGCCTGCAGTGATACAAACCAGACTGGTTTGTGGGACTGTCCCAGCTCATGCCTGTCTCAGCTTTGTTGTAGGCGTGGAAGGGGCAAGGGAGGCAGGAGACACCAGAAGGCCAGGCATTCTCTTGTGGTCCATGCATGACCCCAGCATTCCCCGTGGACAGACCTAGCACAGGATCCCAAACCTGATACCTGACTGTAGCATTTGGAAAGCTGAACTGCCCCAGGTTGAAAATAATCTGAATATTTGAGGGCCTCCCCAAGGCTGTCTTGATCTCCCTTTTTGGCACCCAAAAACCTGCAAGGATTCCACAGAGCTGCAGGAGTTAATACAGACCAAATGTCCCTTCTCAGGTAGTGGTCTCCTAAGCTCCCTTTTTAGTGCAGCACAAAGGTCAAGAATTTTTACAACTGGTTGGGTTTTTTATTGTTACTGTAAAATAGGATTGCTAAGCACTATAAAAAGGAAACCTTATGGTTCAAATTTACTGTGGTGTAAATTCTAAATAGTTTAATAAAAGAAAACCAAAAGCTTTTGGATTTTCTTCAGTGGTTAATACACAGCATATTCTTTGCAGAGCCAAGCCTCTGGCTGTCGGTCAAACTGTGGTTCACAGACTTGGTGTGGGTAATAAGATTATAAAACATGTCTCTTGCTAGCCAGCTACCACACACTAATAATAATAGTAGTAATAATTCATTGCATCTAGGGATTTTAGGTGAGTTGTTTTTTTAAGAAATGGAGAAAACCCTTAAAAAAGGCATTGAAAGGAGGTGGATCACTGCATCCACTCTACAGGAAGAGGAAATGTGCGCATGATCGAGTTCGTGCCAGGGAGTGATCCCTCCATTTTGCTACAGCTGAAATAATCTGTCTCCTGCAGGCAGCCTTTCCTTGGTTGTACATGTGCACACCTGGCCTTGTACAAGGGAGGAGTGGAGATGTGAGGTCTGTGGGTGCTGCCCTGCCC
>JAYDZK010000128.1:47372400-47383146 GCA_034509185.1 Euphonia xanthogaster | reverse complement strand
CACTGCAATAGGTATGTGATCTTATCTTCCTAATAGTGTGTAAAAACTTAGCACAATTTGGACACAGTATAAATATTGTTGACAGTGTTCTTTAACGAAATTATTCAGAGCAACTTAGTTCCAGCTGTAAAACTTCTGCTGTGCCTCTTCCTTAATAATACATCTATAATAAATATTTACAGTGCAGTACCTGTTTTCCCAGGAGGTACAAAGATTTTTTTATGAATTCTTCTTTCAAAAAGTTAGCACTTCTTTGGTGTTTCCAAACTTATAATAGTTTATTATGGTTTGGGCAATATCTGAGATAGCTGTACATAAAAGAATTCAGGACATCTGTTAATTCTAGAAAATTTGATTGAGTATTACTATATAAACACAACAATTTACCAATTATTTACATGTTAAGATAGACAGCAATATGAAGTTTCCTTTTATATGTAGTATCCTCGTAAAGTTTCCTTTTCCTAGTATCCTTGTAAATACTAATATTTTTATCAGTGTTCATGAAACTGAACAAGAGTAGAGTAAAATGCATTTCAGCTTTTCCAAGAGCAAATACAGGATCAGCCATAAAAATAGCAGATTCTTCTAATCTAGGGGAAAGTAGAAGTATATGCTTGTGTGTCATATGCATGCTTGCTTAAACAAAATTAGATAAGTTCATGAAAGATAGAGGATTTATCAAGGATTCTCTGACATGAATATGCTGGCTCTGAAGCCTGTGAATTGCAAATACCTGGAAGCTGGAAGGTCATGCTGGATGTTGATGTTCCTTCCCTTTGGTCTTCCCTAGGCCTCCAACACTGATCTCCATAACACAGGAAACATGGCTAAGTTGACTCTTTCCTACAGATAATCTTATCTTAAGCTGGTAAGATAGAATGTGATGTGACCTGAGAGAAATTTATTCTTTTTAAGGGACAACAGTTTCCTCCGGCTTTGTATCTCTGCCACTTTCTAGGCTAGGGAAACGGCCTGGGCAGAAGCTGCACTGTGGTCAGGGACACAGTTAGGAAGTGGAAAAAAGAGAAAAAGAGTGAATCCTTATGAGCGGAGCAGATGGACCACAGTATCGTACTGTTCTGCTTTTGCAGTCATGGACTGAGCCTCCCTAATCTTACAGCTGTTTCTTTGTTGGTGTAATTGTTATATACATCTTTCAGCAAGCAGCGGGGAGAACCACCAGTAGGAAAGCAAACTGAATCCCTTTTCCTAGTCCCAACGCAGTCTGCATTTGTTCTGCTGCCTAGAGACACAGATTTTCCTTGCATCTGGAAAGCCTTTTTTCTTGTTATAAAATGCTAATTTATAAGACATGTAAAGTACTTGGTTCTGCATTTGAGACTTGCTGCATAGTCCTCCCCAGTACATGGGTAACTATTTCTGTTCTGCCTTCTTGGCCTCTGGCACACTTCTAAATATTGAAGTATGTGAAGGAAAGGTGTGCCACCCACTTATGCTAAAGAAAGATCACAGTGAGAGAAGCAGAGGAAAGAAGAGTGGTCCTACAATGGACTTTTGAAGACTAATTTCCTCTCTCCTGTTGTCAGTACCCAAACAAATGCAGAAGTCGTACAGTTGCATTTCATGTCAATTTCACCACATATTGATTTTCATTTCCCCATCTCCTTGAATATTTTGCAAACACATGTTAGTATTTGCCTTTCCTTTGCTACAGATGACTGTCCTCAGCTATGGGCCTGGGAAGAACAACAAACACAAATATATGGTTCCTAAGTGCTGCTTTCTCCTCGTGCACCTGCAAATAGGGACAGCACTACTCCTTTTGGAGGATGTAAGGTCCTTACACCAATTCTGCTGGAAGCTGAAGGGTATTCCACCACATTATCACCATAATTTCATTTAACTTTAGACTTCAGGGCTTTCAGAAAGACACCACTGTGTAGGTATGGAATAAATCTACGTGTACTCCTGATAGTTTTGTTACTATCTGAAGGTGCTGATTGAAGTTACTCCTTCACTTTCTTTGTTTTTGATAAACTGTACTCTGAAACGGCCAGACTGGCTTTTTACTCTTCTGAAAAACAATGTAGAAAATACATTCAAGACCCGGGGTCAAAGTTCAATAACCACTGGATACTGGAGGTCATAGACCAAAGGTTATACACCAAAGATCCTGGACATTGCTGAATGTTTTCTCCAGCTATGAAGGTATAAAGCAGATAATGAGAGATATAAGGAAGAGAGCTAGAATGTTAGCTTTTATGATTAGAGCCATCAAAAGGGCTGCCTTATCTAGTGCCTGTGAAGGGAATGGCAGATACAAAGGAAGAGTGGCCCTGAGACTAAGACAACTGATGAGAAGCTCCTTTGCTTTGCTTTGCTTCACAGTGGATAAGGTAACATGATGCCACATGTTAAAGGTGAGGGTGGACAGCACAGACCATGGGTAAAACATGTCACTACAAGCAGATTGCATAGGCAAAACCATCTTTTATGGTGTGTGGACATGCTTCCTTTAAAAGGTTAACACAGTCAGCATATAACACATTTCAAAATGAATTAATTTTTCCTCCTAGATGTTGTCAGTCACAGGTTCCTGGCCTTGGTTTGACTTGGTGAAGTTGTATATAATTTTTCTACTCACATTGCTTCTCAACAGGAAGAAAAAAGATCTGAAAATTCTCATGACCAGAAACACCTCTACTGTAATGCTGCTGACTGCTACCAAATTGCCTCAGGAGAATACTCTGTCCATGGCAATTACCTACCTTGCAGATATAAAACAGCCTCAGGTGATACAAATAATAACTAGAAAAATGCTGTCCCTGAGTTACTTTTAAGTCCAAACATCTTTTGCTCTTAGTCATCCCTCCAGTCACCTGTCTAAGGTGGACTCCTTTGTTCTTTAGGTTTCTATCTTTTCCACCAGGAAAATGTAATGTAACAGAAATAATGTCAGAAAAAAGGCACATAAGTACATGTGGATATGCCCTTACACTTGACATTCAACATGACTTCTTCATTTTTGATTTTTCCTACTCTTTTTTTTCTGAACTTACACCTTCACTTTCTATCTGCCTCCTTCTTTGTCAATAGCTGGTTGCAGTTTTGCATACAAAAAAGAATAAAATTTTGGATGTCCTGGCATCCAAGTTAAATTTATGTTTAAGTGATCACACAGCAGCATTTTAGATTAACTGACAAATCAGTTAACTCTAGCAATAATGAAACTCAAATGATCAGACCGAACAACTACATTAGCTACAAAACAAGCGAAAAAAGCCCAACTTACCCACAGAAAAATTATCTCCTTCACTAACTTGCATTTGGAACTTATTTCACCTCTGACTTGTACTAGTGGCTTCCTTTCAAAATCCAGTTTCAGTTGCTCAACAGTGATGTCCCGTCCTCATGATCACTCCCTGGAGTCCTGCTGGTCACATTGCACCATTTTCTCATCTTTTTCAAATCCCTAGCCTTGTCTCCTCTGTACTGCTGTTTTGCTGTAGGTAGAGGCCTTTTCTGGAACTCATTTTCTGCTACCTACTGGCCTCAGGGTCTAATTCTTGCCTGCATTTCAATAAGGGCAGAAACATGTGCCAGACACTGTGGTGCCAAGCAGTGCAGGGATGTCATTCAGCTCTACCACACTTTGACCGTTCCAGTCTAGGGTCAGACTTACTGTAGAAACATCTCTACTTCTATGGTTTTTTTTCCTTAAAAATAAAATTTATTTTATAACATGTCAAGCATTTCCATCCGGGTTCATATTCACTGCATGTGTGATTTTTTCAACCATTTTTTACTTTGTTTACTTCCAATTGTTTTTTGTTTTTAAACTTATGCATGAGTGTGTGTGGTGAAGGGAAGGCATTGCTGTACACATGCATGGTGGATTTTTGCAGTGTTTATTCTGCCATGAGAATGCAGAGAGGAACCTGGCCAAGATTTGTCAGATGTAAGGGGTAATTTTATACTGATGATTTTTTCAGGAGATGTAGCAAATTGTGGAGGAGCCTAATCTGAAGGACCCTAAGGAGGAACTTGATTTTCAGAAAGTAACAAGAAATTTTCCCTTTGGAAACAGATGTGTTTCCTGGGCAGGCATCCAGCCTTCCCACTCCAGCTACTGCTGTCCTACTGCTGTAGGTATATGAGTTAAGATAGGCAAGCTGCAAGAGGGCAGAAAGTCACTGAAGGGGTACCTGCTTTTTCTTGTACTCCAGGGCCCCTGTGCCCATACAGACTGGCTCAGCACCCAGAAATACTTGTATCATCAGAGACAATAAAGTTGTTCCTCCTGGAAGTGCTAGGGCCAGAGGCCTCCACTTATGGCAATAACCTACTACCTCAGAGAAAGGGAAATACAGACATATGGAAGGGCAGACAGATAGCTTGATCCTGAGACATGGGCTGCAGCACTGAGATGACAAAATATCACAATTTCTAGTTAAAAATGACAGACTGGACTTAATGGGATGAGGAGAAGGCCCCCATTCTGCCAAGGATGTGAGTTTCTAGAAAATTTCCTCTTGCTTTTATTTAAGCATGCTGTAATTGTGGATGTTTTCTTTCATGGCTTGTGTTTGCTGCCTTTGCCTGGGGAAGACCAATTCCTTGTTGGAATTACTCCGACTGGCAAGTGAAGTACAGCTCAGACTACTCATCTGTATCACACAATTAGCTCTGCTTTTCTTCTTCTGATACATGAGCTCATTTTTTCCCATTTCTAGCTTTTGCAGAGGAATTCTATGTGAATTTTCATTCCTCTGTCCTTTAGTACTTTGTTGAGAATTGGACTCCAAAAGATGTCCAAAATATTTTGCTGTAGAAAGATGACTACAGAAAGAGTTTGCATGGATTGGACCAGTCTGTTACTGGAAGGGAAACTTAACATTCAGCTTATGCTGACAATTTCCCTTTGGCCTGGGTATTGCCAATGTTATCCTGAGAGTTCCTGTGGTTCCAAGCAAAACCTACTGCCCATCCATCAGCAGAATACAGGCCTTTTAATTTAGCCATGGTGATATATATGTAACTGAGCCTAACAAAAAAACACAAGGAAAAATGCAGTTCCCCACTTCCAACCTCCTCCCCAGCCCCCCAACCTCCCTCCTTCACTCTGCAGTGGAAAGTGAAAACAGAACTTTAGCTCTGTTTTCTCTCTCCTGGTAATCCACTGTCAAGAGGCTGTCTGTCACTCTTACCACCTCAATGAAAACATCATCAGCTTTTTCATTTTAAGTGTTGACTTGAGAGACAAACCAGCCCTCATTTGTACCTTAATGTTCGTCTAGAAAGTGTTTTAAGATTTCAGGTTACACTCAGCAAGCCAATGCCCAGTGGGTCTAAGGGCTTAGATGAAGCTGTCCTCTCAGCTTGGAATTTTTTGATTTGACACAGTTTCTTTTCTTACTTCTGAAGCACAAGGCATGCAATGGTGAAGGGGGGAAGACCTCAATTAATAAAAGCATGAAATAAAACACATATGTAAAGTGAAGTAAACAATAGCCCAGGAGCAGAAAACATGCAGGAATCAAGCTTGCAAAAAAAAAAAAAGAAAAGAAAAAATGCAGTCTTTTTTTTTTTGCACATTGCTGGAAAAGAAACATTAAAACACATTACCAGACTCAAGCTTTTAATTCCACAATTGCTACAGTCTCAAGCAGGACTGTGTGCACCAATGCCTCTCAGAAGGTCACATGCTACAGCTGTGGGTCAGTCAGGATTGCCTTCAGGTCTCCCTGTTAAGCTTTACTACCTGCACTGGAGTTTACTACATAAGGAGGATGAACAGTTTACAACTTTAAATTGAAGAGAAGATCAATGCAGATAGTTAATCTGGTTTACCACAAGCTATATACAAGTCCTTATTTACCAGCTGCTGTCATTTAGTGGTGTCTGACACACCACACATAGGAGGGAGGAGGTGTTTTTGATAAAACTGTGTGGATAGGTGTTGGTTAGTGCAGGCCCTTTTACACTGACTGTGCTCATGACAATCTTTCATTTCCTTCCCAAATATCCATGACTTCAATCATACCACATACACAGCAGGAACCAATTTCTTTCTGGGCTGAGAGAGTTGGTGGCTAGTGAATAGAGGAGCCTAGAGATGATGTGCTTGTTGGCATGGTGGAAAGGGTGCCAGGATGCACCCTTCACAAGCCCTTAAGATCAGGCAAGACAGCAGATAAATTGATTTAAACCACAGACTGAGCATTTCCCCATAGATTGATTATAGTGATAATAATTAATGATGAAACAACTCACACCTGCATGAACACGACCAGGCAGCATAGGGGCAAAAAATATTATTTAGACCCTATAGATATTTTCTATGCTCTTGTGTCAAATCACCTGTAACTGACTTATTCTGGATATGCACCAGAGCAGGCAACATGTATGCAGCAGATACATGTTGATTAATGCAATGGCTAATGCAGTGGCTAGTAAATAATACTAAGCACTCATCAATGCTTCTACAAAATAGAAATTTAAAAATGTTAGAAAAACAGACGACATGAAGATAAGGCTGAATGGTAAAAAACTTAAAAAGCTGGAGTAATTATTCTATGAGGACTACTTAGAAGATGTAAAAAGTTCAAGTGTTTAAATAAGAATTATTGAATTGGAGCAGCACTTATGAAAAAGATTAAATGGAATAATTTGGTACAAAGGCAGCTTTGTGGCCACTTTATTTACTAGTTTCATTAGTGTTAGATCCTTGGGTGAGTTGAATAATTTGAGGTTTAGGTTTTGTAATTTTATACCTACATGACTTTTCCTCTGTATCAATTTTTAAGGAGAATGATACAACAAACTCACTTTCATAGTTCTGCGAGAAAAGACTGAAAAGACCCTCATCCACAGCCATAGGGGAAGTTAGTCTTTCTTAGAGTAAAAGAAGAGAGGTTTAAAAATGTGTAATTCCCATTACATGAATTCTTTGTATCAACAAAATGAAGCTTTTAAAAGCAAAGTGTAATGCTTCCCCTCATCTTACATGTAACAGTGAAATGATAGGCTTGATTCACCATTGAACTTTTTTCCCATGACTGAAGTCTCTTGGAAAGTAAATTCACATTTTTTTACTAAGGGTGATGTTAAAAATTAGTTTAACACATGATTGATATTTTAATCCATGGTTAATCTACTTCTCCAGATCCTTAAAGAGTCCAACAACTCCATAGATAGTTTATAACCATCTAAAATACATTAATCTCTGTAATATGGCTACAACATCTGTTAATCATTTGTTACCCACTTGTGCAGCATTTATAAATGCAACCTTTACATAAAGTTTGAATGAATTATTTTGTGTTTGTACAACACATTCCTTTCAAGGAATGCAAAGCACTTTGAAAGCATCATTTATTTGAGGCTTATTACTGCCACATGTCATAGGTAAGTTGTATCCTCACTTTACCAACAGCCAGGCTAAGAAATAGGGTTACATCCATACTGGAAGAAGAAAGTGGCACTTATACATCAAATTAACAGACTTTTGAATCCCACAGACTTCCTCTGTGAATTCCTGCCCATGGCTACTGACACAGAGTGTCCATGTTATGCTTCTATAGCCTCATTCCAGCTCATGAGACACAGTCTATTGCAATTCCTTCCTGAAGTGAATATGAATAGGTTAAAGTCTTCCAAGGATTGGTCAGCAATCTCTCAGAAAGATTTTCTTGAAACCCAGGTCTGCAGAGACTCCTGTCTCCTGTTTGTAGCGCCAGCAGTCTGCAGGCAGAGAGGAAACTGGTTTTGCCCGTGAAGGTTTGCTCATACTTTGAAGTATGAGCAAGCTCTGAAGTTTGGGTTAAAGCCTTATCTCAGCAGGAACTTGTATGTCCAAGCATGGATGTTTACCCCTGTGGTGGATGGTGGTTGTCCTTGGGCTTTGAAGCAGGCTTAGACACAGGTTTGTTTCAGTGATACCCCAACTCCTACAGCTCTCATGACACTGTAAAGGAAGGTGTGGTATGACCAAAAAGAGACATCTGGCTTTCTTGCTCCATTTCAGTCACAAGCAAGTCCTCTCTCCCTGAGCAGACACTGGGCCATACAAACAGGGTTATACCCTGAGTTCTGCACTCCTTTCTCTTCAGAGCCAAAGCCCCTTTCTGGGCTGAGTAAAGCAGCACTGGCTTTGCAAGTAATTCTTGATATTGACATTACCAAGGACCTTCTCTTTGCAAACAACCATTTGGTGAGTCTGTTCCATCATCACCCTCCATCTTCCTCCTGCTGGACACAATGCCCTTCTATACTACTTATTCACCCTACAGACTTTGACACCCATGAAAAACCTTCACATATGGACACTTTCTGTTAGCTCCTGAGAAAAGATGGTCAGCAAGATCATGGCAGAAGACACGCTGAAGTTCAAAATGAAGTACAAAAACTTTGCTGTTCAGGAGTCAAGGAATTAAAAGATGAATAATTATACTTATTGCCAAGCTCTGCTGAACTCGATTTCAGTTCCTTGAATGTATTAATATGTCTGCTTTCTCACTTGTGAAGGATATTTTACAGACTGTCTTATACATAAGCCTCCTATTTTTCTGAAACCAGGACATTTTTTCTTACCATTTTCTGCCTAAAAAAATAATAACCAATGCTTTTTTTGGATCTCTTTTTAATATGTAGAAAGAGTTGAAAAGCTAAACCAAAATAAATTTAAAGAGAGTGAATTTGATAAATACACCTGGTCTGAAAGTCTCCCCCAGCCATGGAAACAGTCACAGCAACATGAGGCCTGCTCCAAAGTATCACAAGTACCTTGTGGTGGTTACTTTACCTTGGTGAACCCTTAATGAGACAGGATTTGCATTTTGTGGAGTTTGAAGGAAAAGCTGTTCAAGAGAGAGCTTTAGGGAGAAACAGCCTCTCTCTGTGAGATCCTTCACCACAGTCTCAAGGGAAATAGCCCTGTAGGTACCTATTAGTGTTTGGACATTCCTGCAGCAGCCCTGCTCTCTGCTCCCAGTCTGTGGTGGCTGCTGCTTGGGAAGGCTTAGCTCCGCAGAGCCAAAAAGTTCTGAACTCATACATCACAGCTCTGGGCACTTAGCAGCAGCCCAGTATCACTCCCTGACCCAAGTCCTGTGGGACGGTCACCAGTGGCACAAATTTGGCTCACTGAAACAAACTTTTGATGTATTTGCCTTGCAGACTGCTGTGTGATGTAAGCAAATCTGTGAAAGCTGCAACCAGATATAGCTGGGGTTCTGAAAACAATCTGGCTGGGACAGCACAGTACTTAGCAGCACTCTGAATAAGAAGGTAACTCATGTTGTTTTTTCTCAGCTTTAAGCCTTTTCACCATTTTTTCTTATAGGTTAGAGCAAGCATTTGTATGAATGGCTTCCCTAACCCTCTGGTACCTCATAACATTATACTGGTCCTCTCTTATAGACTGACAGCCCCTCAGACTGTGATGCACCTTACCCGTGACCACTCTCCCAGCTGTTTGGTTCTATGATGCCCAGTATCACCTTAGTTCAACAGCACAATATATTTCTAAAAAGAAGGCCAAGGCCTCCACTTGTCCTTATTTACCACTTTTTTCCTATCAGACCAAAGTATCACTTCTGCAGACCTTTCATATCAGCACAAAGACTACCCATGTTAAATTAAAATCCTTTGGATACCAAGGGTTACCCAAACAGTGGCCTGGGTAAATATTGTTTCCCAAGTAAGTGGTTGAACAAGTGCTGATGGATGTATGCCTGGCTGATCAAAAAAAATTTAAAAGTACTTGGTGTTTGCCTTCTCTTCTAGCATTTGTTTTCTAATGGGAAATGTATTTGTTCATCTCCTCTGATTCTAGTTCCTCTAATGTGGCTATGAGGGAACAGTAGGATAATGCATACCTCTCTCTTCTGTTGTTTCTGTGCATGAAAGTCTGAAATCTCCTGTGGCAGTAAGCAGTGTGACAGTTGGACCACCTCAGCACAGGTGAGACCCATTGAGACCTGTGTAGTGTTCTGCCCAATTATTAGAGTCCACTTCTCCACCACAGAGACTCCACAAATTCACAGCCTGCAGGAACTACTGTGGGTACTTTGTGCCCGTATTATGACAAATGTCACGGTCTCTTGCTGTTAACAGGCATATCCAGTTCAGACAGTCCATGACTGAAAAACACATCATTGTAACAGCCTAAAATTTCCTGCTTACCTTACAGAGTCTGTTACTTGTTTCAGAACAATATCAATGTTTCTGGTGCTTTTAGGCTTGCCTACCAGCCCCAAGTATAACTCAATATACGGCTCATCCTATTTCAGGGTGACAGTCTGTTCTCTACAATGTTTCTCCAGGGAGAAATTCTGCTGGGAGAATGGTACTCTTGTACCATCAGAGAAGACAGGTGTGCAAGGTATAAAAGCCTTCTGCTTCCTTCTTCTCCTCAGGCAGTAACTGCATTACACTATTTCTGAATTCCCTTCATTGATCTCTGGCATTGTCAACATCTTGCAAAGAACTATGGTCCACTATGGTTTCACAGAATTCCAGTATCATAGAATGGCTTGGGTTGAAAGGGACCTCAGAGACCATACAGTTTCAACCCCTGCCGTGGGTAGGGACACCTCCTGCTAGATCAGAGAAGCTGGTTGCTCCTGGTGAGAGCAACCTGGCCTTGAATACTGCCAGAGATGGGGCATATACAACTTCTCTGGGCAACCAATAACTATCACAGTAAAGGATTTCTTCCTAATATCTAATCTAAACCTAGTCTCAGTTTAAATTTGTGCACCTTTCTCCTCCCACTGGTTG
>JAYDZK010000128.1:46830209-46841196 GCA_034509185.1 Euphonia xanthogaster | reverse complement strand
TGCCAGTCAAGGCAACCCTGCCCTTTCTTCCAGAACATTCCCCGCCACTCAGTACTTGGACCAATTCCCTACAGTGACTTTTCTCCTCCCCCTCTCCTTGTTGGTTTCTGCATCTAAACTCCGCCTTTAGTGCTGCCGCAGTGGCTGTCATTTTGTGTCCACCCCCTGTTGTGCTATGCCTTAAAACCCTGTGTGCAGGGGTGCTTGGGGCTCTTTTTATCTTGGTGTTTCTGCCTTCAATAAAGCTTGTTGGATCTTCATAACCAGAGAATCCTCACTTCCTTCTCGGCTCAGTGCCTGCCCTGCTGTTTAGGATCACTGTCTCTCCGCGTAGAGCGTTCCTGGCTCTGAGGTTCTGCCTTTGGCTGCACCCCTGACAAGGCAGCTCCTCACACTGGAGCAAATCTCAGGTAGCCCAGGTTCCAGTGTGCAGTGGCACAACACCTCCTTCCATTTATCCTTCCCTGTCCTGAATGCTTCCTCTTTTGTTTCTCACTGTTTTTTACCCTCTCCTCATCCAGCTGTCTGGCACTCTTGCCCTTTCTTAAGTTTCTTTCCCACAGAAGCCACGATCTTGGTCTGTGGTAGATTTGTTTGAGCCACATGAAGTCATGTGTTTACCGCGTGAGGCAGCTCCACCCTCTCATCATTGAAGTTGTCCCTGCACCCCCTGGGCATATCCACCTTACACAGATGGGAAGGACACCTTAACGGGAAAAGAAGAGGAATCTCCTACCTACATTCTGGGAAGGGGGTCTTTGAATATGGCCTCTAAAAATGGAATGCAAATCCAACTTGTTCATTGATTTGTACTGAAGTTACAGCTGTTATAGGTATTTTAAGTATCTTGAAAGTCTCTTATGTTACCACCCTGTGTTCTCCTGAAACAGGATAGCTATATTCTGAATTTTCATTTACTTCCAGTTTTCTTTAAGACAGGACTTAGAGCAAATTAAGAAAAACAACAAGCTTCTGTCATTTTAGGTCATAAACCAGGCCTGCTTTAACATGCTAATCATGTAAGTAGAAGTCTGTGTTTCTTTTTAAATTTACCATTTTATCATTTAGGGGCATAAGTATTAAGTAAATACAATTAGCTTTTGAAACAGCTTACCAACATTAGTACTGAATTATCCTAACTGGCAATTTTTTCATCAGAATTGGTTGTTTGTAACAGACATGCTTCAGCTTGTACAATAATTAATTTTGTGCTCTGTGTATTTAAAATAAATCAACACTGTTCCCTTTTGTCCACAGTCCATGAAACTTCAGGGAAAATCTGACTCCTCTGAATGCATATACAATTTTTTTTTATTTTTTTTCCTTCATGGAAGAAGATAGCAAGAGCTTTTATCCCAGAATTGCTGTACTGCTGTAATACTCTGGAGGATCTTTTAGGCTGGTAAGAAGCATAAATACCTCAGAGACCATCCTGGCTTGGTTTCCTGAATTCAAGAAAACAATGTTGGGCAATAGTATTTATTACTTTTATACCTATGCTTTAGCATGAAACTTGGTATTAAATACCGCACAAGAGGGTTTTAAAGAAACAATAATCATAAATAATGCTCTACACAATTTTTCTTGAGCTGTGTACAAGTCTACTGTCAAGAATATCAAAGTCCCTACAGAAATGGAAAACAACATACTGAAGCTTAGACTTCAGGACACATAAGATGAAAGACCACCACTTAAAAGTGAAAATCAGGAGTAGATTTTACTTCAAGGATTACCTTGGATTAATTTTAATTTTTCTGTCTTTTGTTTTAGATAAAGAAGAAAAAAAAGAAATGAGAGTTCATGGAAGAATAGGTTCAAATAGCTCTAGAATCATTGTGCTGTCTTTTAAAAGCAGTCTATGTCTTAATCTCACCTCTGTCCTGATATATTTGCATCCTAAAGGCATTGCTGACATGTATGGAAGGCAACTTTGTGACACAGCTGTTGAGTGAACCAACCAGGGAAGGCATCCCTTTGTGAACAGAAGGATGTGTGGGTGACGTGATGGTTGGAAGCTGTCTTAGATGTAGGAATAATGAAATGTTAGAGTTTTTGATTCATGGAGTAGTAAGGAGGCAGGTCAGCAGAACTGTTGCCTTGGACTTCCAGATGGCAGTGTAGGAGACTGGTGGCCAGAGTCCATTGGAAAGCAGTTCTGAAGAGCAGAAGTGTCCAGGAACGTTGGAGGTTTTTCAAGAAGAAGATTCTAGAGGTGCAGGAGTAGGCCATTCCCATGTGCTGAAAGACCAGACAGTGGGAGAGAAGATCAGCCTGGCTGAAAAGAGAGCTTTGGTTGGAACTCAGACTAAAAATGGGAGTTTATGACTTTAGGAAGAAGGGACATGCAACTCAGTAGAACTTCAAGGGTGTTGTGAGGTTATGCAGGGAAAAAATTAGGAGAGCCAAAGTCCAACTGGAATCTTATCTGGATACTGCCATAAAACATCATAAAAAATGTTTCTATAAACGCATTAGCGGAAAAAATGGACACTCTTCGTCCTTTATTGGAGGCTGTGAGGAAGTGAAATGACAAAAGATGAGGGAAGGGTTGAGTTCCTTACTGCCTTCTTTGCCTCAGACTTTAATTCAAGACCAGTGTTGTTCTGTGAGGAGCCCAGCTCCTGAGCTGGAAGACAGGGATGGGGAGAAGAATGAAACTCCCACAATCCAAGAGGAAATGGTCAGCAACCTTCTATACCACTTAGACGTACACAAGTCTGTGGGGAGATGATTCTCCTCCAGGTCCACTGAGCAAGCTGGTGGAAGTGCTCACCGAGCCACTTCCACCAGCTTTTCTTTTACAAGAAGTCCTGTCTAACTTGGAAGATCCCAGGTGACTGGTGGGTGGCAAATTTAGTGTCCATCTACAGGATGAGTCAGAAGGAGGACAAGGGGAACTACAGGCTTCTCAGTCTGGAGCAGATCACCCTAAGTGCTATCACATGACATCTAGGCCATTGGGCCCAGCCAGCAGGCATTTGTGAAAGGCTGATCCTATTGTTTGACCAACCCGATCTCTGTCTATGACAGGATGAACTCATTAGTGAATAAGGTTGTGGATGCTGTCTGCTAGAAGTCAGTGTTGACTTTGACACCATTTTCCATGTGTTGGCTGAAGAAACTGGCAGCCCACAAGTGTAAAGGGGGTATGCTGTTCACTGGGTAAAAAACTGGCTGTATGACCAGGCACAGAGAGTGGTGGTGGATGGAGTTATATCCAGCTGGCACACGGTCACCTGTGGTGTTCTCCAGGGCTCAGTACTGGGATCAGTTTTGTTTAATACCTTTATTGATGATCTGTGCAAAGAAATCGAGTGTATCCTCAGTCAGTTTGCAAGTGACACCAAGCTGGGCAGGAGTGCTGATCTAGAGGGATCTGGACAGGCTGGATCATGGGCCAAGGCCAGTGGTGTGAGGTTCAACAAGACCCAGTGCTGGGTCCTGCCCCTGGGTCACAGCAGCCCCAGGCAGTGCCACAGGCTGGGGCAGAGTGGCTGCAAAGCTGCCCACAGGAAAAGGAGCTGGGGCTGCTGGGGACAGCAGCTGAACATGAGCCAGCAGTGCCCAGGTGGCCAAGAAGGCCAATGGCATCCTGGCCTGTGCCAGCAACAGTGTGGCCAGCAGGAGCAGGGCAGGGATTGTCCCCCTGTACTCAGCACTGGTGAGGCCACACCTCAAACCCTGTGTTCAGTTTCGGGCTCCTCACTTTAAAAAGGATGCTGAATTCCCGGAACGTGTCCAGAGAATGACAATTAGAACATGTCACAGAGGAACACTTGTGAGAGCTGGGTTTGTTTAGGCTTGAGGAGGCTCAGGGTGGACGTCATTGCTCTCTACAACTGCCTGAAAGGAGGCTGCAGTGAGGTAAGGGTTGATCTCTTCTGCTGTGCTTGCAGTGAGAAGACAAGAGGAAATGACCTTCAGCTGAGACAGGGCAGATTCAGGTAGAAATTTTTTTTCACTGTTAGGGTGGTCAGAGATTGGAACAGTTTGCCCACAGAGGTGGTAGAGTGACTATCCCTGGAGGTGTTCAAGAGGCATCTGGGTCTGGTGATGTGGTTTGGTGGTTCATGGGTGACAAGGGTAGGGATTGGACAGGTGGTTTATGGGTGACAAGCGGACGGTTGGACTGGCTGATCTTGAAGGTCTTTTCCGACCTTCACAATTTCCCGACTCTTTAGTTGCAGCTGGTCACTGGTGTAGTTGTAGTCTTGTAAGGTACAATGCAATGCAGGCACCAATACTGTACTATATTAAGCTTTTGGTCTTCATTTGAAATTAACGAATAGGCAATGAGTGGACCATAATTTATGGCCGAACATCCTGAGAAAAGTAAGTTTTAGGGTGCAACTCTTCTACCTTTACCACAGTTCTGTGTGAAATACCTGTTTTAATCTTGGTGTCCTATAGTTATTTGATATGTTGTAGCATCTATTACTTGGTGGGTCCTCCCCATTAAAATAAAATTCAGCATTTCTTTATATGAAATATAATATGAAATATATGTGGTGCCTGCAACACATACTTGAGACCCATAGAATATGTGAACCGGTAAGATTAGGCTTTCAACTATGTTTTGTGTAATTGTCAAAACATCTAACACTTTACCATATTGCAGAATATTTACAGCAAAAATTGCAGAAGTAGGTTCTGCTGGTACCAAACTGACACCACTAATTCCTGGAGGCCAGAGTCTGCATGCCTTTCACTGTTAGCTGTTAACTACATAAATCTGTAATGGGAAATTGCTGTTAACATTGAAATGAGTACATTACAGTCTCTGTTTACTGGGAATATGACAGCAGCTCAGTTGAACCGACTTCCTAGGTGATCCTGCCTTGGAAGGGCGTGCTGGATTAGATGATCTTCAGAGGTTCCTTCCAACCCTAGCAGTTCTGTGATTCTGTGATTCAAAATACTTGGGGTTTTTGCCATCTGAGACACACTTGTTACTTTTAGTTCTGTGGTTGTTAAATAATAATAATAAAAAAAAGTCTTATTTCAAAGGTGTAAGTGCAGTAATTTTTCTCTCAAAATCAACAGTACAGCAGTCCAAAACAGCTATACAAGAACTGAAGCCATTCAGATATGTTTGTAACAAGAAAACAAATTTATTGATTTTAAAAGACAAGACACAATTTTGTTTTGAAAAACACAAGAAAGCTAGCCTGAGTTCAAGTCTGAAATATTCAGAAAAATCCTACTGTCTTTAGTATGTTCCAGTCATTTTTTTATACAACACACTAAAAGTTAATATATATTTTTATAATTATAAAAGGTCCCCAGTTATTGTACAGTACACAATACAAATTGCCAACAAACTATTATTTAGCTCCTGCCAGTTTTGAGAGGACATTATATACTAAAAGATTTAGCATTTGTCACAAAAATCACATCAGGAAATACGTATTTACAAAATCAAATACATTATACAAAAAAAACCATCACGTTATTCTGTAAAGATGTCTTCTTTAAATAATTAAAAAGTATATTCAACTGTAGCCCAAAAACTGGAAAAGAACATTACATTATCTCACACATACAATCTACAAAAAGTTGCTTACCTCATTTACATAATATATTCAGTCAGCTGGAAAATAAGAATTTAAATATGTCCTAGTGTTATGATGTTTCTGTGCTGTGGGACTGGATAATGTAATCTGCCACTTACTAAGTGAAATTTAAATGATGGCACTTAAAAAAAATACAGTATAAAATAAATGCAACAAGGGAAGTTTCCTAGAAGGTAAGAAAGCCCTGAGTGATGATAAAATTACTGATTGGTAGCTCTAGAATTAACCTAATTAAAGTTTACCACCTCAGGCACAATTTTCCAAGTTTTTGAAAGGCACTCGAAGTTTCTTTAACAGCCTCATTGGTTATTAACTGTAAATCCAAATTTTCAGTGGGTATGAGTGGAAATGGGCAACTTGCTTTGGTACAAAAGTGGTATTTTCCCAACATATTTTAAGTTGCTTAACTGGGTTACTTTAAGATGGGTATTTAATGTTTAAATACAAGGCAGTGTCACTTTAATATTATATGAAAGGAAACTTTACTTGGGGAACCCATTAAATATTCTTTGTGTAAAAAGCTTTTGCTGGTATCAGTGAGTCAAAAAGAATTGAATTGAGTTCCTGTTAAAACCCAATCCATTCAAGGTTGCTCCTCTGAAGTCTAAATTCCTCCTAAAAAGACATTTATTATTTCAGAGTAAAATTAACCTAGAACTGAAAATTCCTGTAAGATGTTTGCACCATAACCAAGAAAGTGCTTAAGAACATACAAAGAACATCTTCCTGAATTAGTGTTAAGTGAGGCTCATTTGATGCCCATAGGCTTTTTCTGGGCCTTGTTTCCTACAGCGAATTTCAGCCTTAATGAGCAATCTCCAAGAACAATTCTTACCAAATATTTAACTACTCAGGGCTTCCAATCCCAAAATGCCAATTTATTTTTTTCAACAAGAAAAGGAGAAGAAAATCAGAATAAAACAAGAGTTAAAATGATAGTTTTCAAACTAAGGCATATTTTACTTCAAACAAACACTAGGCAGTCACTTTGTAAGTGGCTTTTACTATTTCTTAGTTAAACTGGTAAATTAAACTCAGGTCTACTGGCACATAAAATCACTAGCAGCAATGATCAAGGCATGCAAACTCAGAAGCATTTACAGTAAATTATGAATAAAAAAAGTTGCTAAACTAAAACCCTTTGAGTATTGCATTTATGTTAATTAATTATGCATTAATTTGCATTAACTGACTAAAAATGTTTACAACTTACTTGCACTATACTACTGACGTAATTCCCTTAAATAACTTTAAATGATATCCTTTTTCTTTGCCCTCAGCTAGACTTAAATAAGTACAGCTGCTTTAGTGTTTGCTGATTGATATTGCAAGGAACCAGTAGAAAATGTACTATATTCTCACTTAGTAAGGTGGCATCAGTATCTCTAAGTTAAAAGAACCTTTACTTGCTGCTACACTTGTTCCCTTGTTCCTGTAAGCAGTAATTTTAAGAACAAAGGGGCTTTTAAAATTATTTGCTCGTGCAATTTCTAGGTTGCTTTTAAAATTCTGACATTCAATACGGGCCATCCAAACTTTACCCTCGTATGTGAAATTTAATAAAATACCTTCATCTTCTAGCTAGTCATTATTGCAGTGACTGAGTTTTAAAAGGAATATTAACATAATTGTGCACTTTTTGTTTCTGTTTCTCACAAACACTGCCAAAAATTTCAATGCAAACACATCAAATATTCTGCAAAATTTATTATTACTAAACCTTCTTTTAATCCTAAAGATTTCTCTTTTACAGTACCGGAGTATTCCAATACTAATCTATCTCAGGAGATTTTCAAAATAGCTGAATATATTTTCTATACCTTTATCTTCTAAAGGAATCTTAAAGTAGACAACTTCCTATCTGTAGAATCATGTTTGATTTTCTTTGTATATATATATGCAGTTATGAAAACCAGGGAGCTGAAGTACTGTTTTATATTACACAGTACATATAAATGGCAATGAATATTCTGCCTACATCTACTGAGGCCCCTATTAATAAAAAAACATCCCCATATTGTATGCAAGTATTTACTTTAGACATAAGTAAAAAAAGATTTACAACACTATAAGCTATTTCAAAGTATATGCTCAGTGAACTAGTTAAATTATCTAAAAATCTTTGTTCCCATCATGTTACTTACAATGCTCAAAGGGTTAATGCAAGGCATTATATCAAATTAATTTCCTAGTACTAGAACTAAGCACTGTGTGTTTATGCTTCTATTCCAGTTTTTATTGTCAGTGTTAAATCACCAAACAAATTAGCAGAGATACTAGAATTCCATGTATCAATTTGCTTTAAACTGTATACAAAAAGTATGTCCTGTTGTTGTGACAAGGGCCCAATTTTCAGAAATTCATCTTGCTCTCTCAGATTTCTATTTTAAACTCTGAAATTATTGTTGTATACTTATATTACTAATAAATCTGGGGGGTTTGTCAGCACATTTATGGCTCTCAGGGGTTGTTTTTGTTTTGTAAAAGCATTCTGAATTAAATTAGATTGCAGTGCATCTCTAACAGATTTTTTCTAAACAGTGCAGATGTCAATTGGTGAGAATGATAAAGATATCAGATCATTTCTCCTAGGGAAACCAAGATAAAACAAAAAGTGTTTCCAATATTTAAAAATACCTTGCTTTAAATTAAATTTATATATAGACCTATGCATTCCTGAATGACAGAACTTAATTTTCCTATTTTTTTTGAACTAAAGGCAGTAATGCCTTTAAAATCATCATTTTATAGGCAAATAATTTAACATCTATTTTCCAAATTTTTATGGAACTTTTAAAAAATGAAGGTGCTTTGAGCATACTACAGTACAAGCAAAAAAAAAAAAAAACTGAAAAAAATAAAAAAATATGTTTTAAAACTGATTTACCACAAGAAGAATGAAATGTAAGAAAACACTTTAACATATATAAAACTTTTGAAAATTGGGCCCTGTGCTTTGAAAAGGTAGTTCAACAAGACCTCTTTCCCCACACTGTTCACTGTGCTATTTTGTGCTAATGGGGGAAATGCCTCAAAAATAATTATTCTGGATTCCATTTCAAGATTAGATAAAACACATAAATCATGACAACTCTCATAATGTCTACCCTGTGGACACACGCTACACCTCTCCATAGCACTGACAACAGACTTCAGAGCTGGTGTAGCAATGCAGCCGCATGCTACACATTACAGAATACACACTGAGGTATTCGCATCTCTCTACTTCAACAAGTACTAAAACCCAGCTATTAAACAGCAAGAGTGTGCAAAATGTTTTATCTAAGCCTTTGATTGAAATTTCAGTAAGAACAAAACAAAAGACCCCCAAATCTCTAAGTTTACAACATGGTAAGATAGTTGCTCTAAAAAAAATGGTAAAATCTTTACGATTTAAGAGTAAGAATACAGACTCCAGTCAGTTTTAAGAACCTGTGAAAGTTCCAATTTGTTTTGATAATTCATTGTTTTTAGAAGCTATAAATACATTCCATTTTTTGTATTCAGATTTTTGTTCAGTTTTGTTTTTCACCTTATGACATTTAACAACTGAGTGGAGCGGAAAGCTAAACAATGAAAGATACTCAAGTCCCACCATATTTAGCAATCTAGATTTACCTTTTACAATTGTACTCTTTACTCAGCAACAACAAATTCAACATTAAACCAAGAAAGAATAAGAAAACACAAACAAACACAAAAATTGAAACAACTACTACAGTATTAAAAAAAAGCTGAAAATGAAAAAAAAAGTTGAATTATTTCACTTTATTTTACTTGTAAACATCTTATAATGCACAATGAAGGGGAGCAAATATTTATCACAGCTTAGTTTTAGCATTTTTGGTGAAGGGTACAGATGTGCTGATTTCTAAGGAAAAATCAGGACACACTGAGTGATATATGTGACAACAAAATCTATAATGAGATTCAGTGCATTTATGAGTTTAGAAATAATGAATATAAATGTCACGTTTACTTTTTACTGAGGCAAAAGCCATCTACTGACATTAGTAGGAATTATGCCTACACAGAATGAGCTGGATGGGTTCACAATTTTGCAAAGGAATTAAATTTTTTTTTTTGTGCACCAATAATGTTAGGACATTTTAGTTTATGTGCAGCTGTATTTGGAGCATATGTAAACTCTAGCAACAAACTTGTTTGCTATAAATACACTTCCATTTTACATGCTCTTCTCCCATTTGGTATATATGACTTTAAAGTCATTTCCAGACACACTAGATAAACCAGAATAAAAGAATCCTATTTTTTTTTACACAGCCTTTCCTGTAAAGTTGATCTTTTTGTGTTCTCATTAGCTTTTTGGATTTTTTTTTCTAATTTAATTCCACTACTTTAGTGTAGTAAACTCATGTGTCTGCATAATGAAATGTTTGTGAAGAAAAACTTGAGTTCTTTAATGTCAATTAATATGGTCTCTATAAACTGATATTATTTAACCATTAAAATGTAATATCTGGCTGATACACCACAAAATATAGAAATTGAAAACATGCACTGCATTATGTACCTGCTCATTTATTTCTTTTTAGTTTTTAAAATTAAAAGTAGGCAAGGGTTTAGAAAATATATAATCATGCTTGGGACTATGGTCAATCTATTTTGACATTTGAAGTTGGTATTAAAGCTAGTTTTGCTTTCCAAATTCCCAAGCAAATTTTATTTCTATTAAAGTGAAATCCAGCTAGAAACGAGAAAAAATAGGTCTATTGTCATTCTAAGAGGGATATTAAAATTATTTAATAATAAAAAAATCCTTTTATTCTTTTGAAGGCTGTGTAACCTGTCCTTACTTCTTAGGGAATTTGAAAATGACAGGCACACCTTGTTGAATTAATTTAAGAGTTAAGAATAACAAAAAGTACTAAGTCTTAGCTTCAGTTCTGTTTAAGGCACCATGTAATATCCGAGGTACAATGATCCCTGATGTACATTCTTAAATGGCAATGGTCCATCTAGCCACCTATTCAAATTCTAAACAATTGGGAATAGGTACAAGTGAGGTGTGCCAGTTACACTGCCTTGTCTAATTTTTGTAAAAATTTAAATCCACTTTAACAACAAGGAAATGTTTTTGAAAGGAAAATGATGCAGGTTGCTACATTCCTTGCATTCTATAAATCATCTTTTCTAAGAGCAGCAGATTGAACCACTAGTAGGAAAAGACCTGGAATAGAAGAAAGTCATCCAAATGGAATGTTTTCCTGTATGTCCAGTTCAGCATAAGTAGCACATACACTTAAAATTAACAATAATCAAGTCACTTCTTTTTTAGCTTCAGTTTGTAACAACTACAGTGCCACTGAACAATCAAGAGCAATCTGTTCCGTGGCCTCACATACAGAATCAGTAGTCTTCAAAACAGAGGAACTGGTATGCAAATAAAGATC
>JAYDZK010000128.1:46212670-46223520 GCA_034509185.1 Euphonia xanthogaster | reverse complement strand
TAATTTTTAATCAGTCTAAAGTCTTAAAATCAATGCTTAGTTGTAAAATCAATGCTCAAATCAAATGATCTGATTTTGGAAAGGCAGGGGAAAAAAATCTACTGTTGTAAGCTGTTTCTAAACTGGGAGGCTAAGAAGACATTTTATTAAATGCCTTACAGAGAAAATCTTGTAATCTAACAGTGAGTATAGGACAATAGGTGAACAGAGTCTTCAGTCAGAGACCATAAAGGAAGAATGAAAAATTTAACCAGCAAAGCAGCCTGCAGGTTATGGGATTGTGATTGCAGTGTTGTTAGCAATACTGATACCTGTTGATGATAGTAGTAGAGCACTGTGGCAATCTGCTGATTTTAACCCACAATATTTGTAAAATATTTTGTGGAAACTGTTTCCTACTGATGTTTGCTTCTCTGCTCTTCATGTAGGTATCATGCCAGTGTATCATAACATGTTTGCACTTATGAGTGAAACAGACAGAATGTGGTATCCCCCAAATCACATCTTCCATGTGGATGAAACAACCAGGCTCATCCTAATTTACCGGATAAGGTAATCTAAATAAAATGTTACACACTTTTCATTATAAAAACAAGACTGTGAACACAACCAATGTGATATTTAGTTGAACTGTAGTTTCTTAGAAGTTATGGACAGATTGCTGGCTTTTCCTGGAAAACAGGGAACTAAAAGAATCAAAAATATTGGAGTGATTTGAATTATGTACTTCATTAATTATCTCTATCCAGTATGTTTACCAGATTCAGATTGAAGAAACAAACAGTAAAAATATACTAGAAGTAAAAGTCTTTCTTAATAATGATACATCTCATCTCCTCTGTGCTTGCCTGTTTGAAATAAGTAGTAGTTTCTGAAATGCAGAGTAATTGTTATGCGTAGTCAGACATGTTTCTGCAATACAACCATTTTTCCTTAACCTTACAATTGAATGGACAACTAAAACTGTAGTCACAGCTTTCCTTTTGTAAATTGCTTAATTTATTTACATTATATAATTTGGCCTGGGTGTTTTTTTGGGAACTGTTTCAAAAGAAACTAGAAGGCACTAATAAAATTCTCTGTATTCTGATTAGTGAGAATAGCTTAGCAAAAATTCTCATTCCTCTCAGTAGAGTTTATCACCTTGCTTGAATACTGTAGTACTTTAAAACACCAAGAACTGGATTTGAAGTCTTCATTGAGTAACTGGGGTTTCATAGTGGTCCTCCAGATCAGCAGCACTAGTGTATATGAGAGCGGTAATGTCTGATACTGATAACCAAAATATCTGTTTATTAACGTTTGCTTGAATTTATTTCCTACCAGGTTTTATTTTCCCCACTGGTATTGCAGTGGCAGCAACAGAGCATACCGGTATGGCGTTCTTCGTGGTGCAGAAAGCCCCGTCCTTGACGATCTTGTCATGTCTTACCTATTTGCACAGGTATGATTTGCTTGCCTTTTTTTAAATGCAGATTGGTGAGGGTTATTAGCATTTATTCCCTTTCCATCTTCTTCTAGTAACTCTGTAGGCTCTTGAAAGCCTGAAGCCCTCTCAAGCTGGAAATTTAATTCCATGTCCTATTGTGTATTTGGAGAGATGAAGTTCAAAACAGTGCTTCTAAGCATGATAGCAGCTGGTATTCCTTATGAATAAGTACATCTTTTTGTGGATGAAGTAGGTCATTCAGTCTTTTAAAAAACAAGCCAATAAAACCCTCTAAACAAACCAAACAAACAATCAAACAACACAACCACAACTCCCCCCCAACAACTGCACCCCAAACCTCTATTCTTATTAAGCAGCAGTGCACCAGGTTTCATTTACTTTCTTGCATTCTTTCTCAGTGGCGAGCTGATTTTTTGGATGGATGGGTACAGATGCCTGTTACTCATGAAACGCAAGAAGAATGCCTTGGAATGGCTGTTCTAGATATGATGAGAGTGGCCAAAGAAAAGGACCAAACCCCAATGGCTATTTACAATTCAGTCAGGTGATTCTGTAATTTGTAACTGTTTCACATCTATCTCATGCCTAGAGGTTGTATTTTTGCCTGTTAGTGTCTAGGAGAAGGTGTTCATCTGTTGGCAGTTGATGTGTTGATGTAAAATAGTTACATAATTTTACCTATTATGTAAACTAGAAATTAATAGAAAATTTGTTTTGTGATGACCATTTGTGATTTGGAGACATGGATTTGACTCTCTTGATGAAAGGTAAGGCAGCAGCTTCTCATGTGAGAAAATATGTAAGCAATAATTTTAGGTGAGACACCTTCTGGGTGTCATCAGATCCAAGCCCCTGTTCCTTTCAGGGTCAAAATCAAAGTTAGATGAAGGTACTCAGGGCCTCATCCAGTGAAGTTCTGAAAATGTCGAGATATGGAGATTTCCCTGTACCTCTGTGCACCTTTGTCCTCTGCATGACCATGGTCATTGTGAAAGATTTTCTCTGTACCTAATCAGTCTTCTCTGTGGTACTGATAATTGTCTCTTGTCCTTTCATATTGTTGGATGACAATTAGTAGAATACCGTACTTGAGCCTACTTTTTTCCAGGCTGAACAAATCAAGCTCCTGTATGCCTCTTCTCTCATGTCATGTGCTCCAGGCTCTTAACCATCTTGGGCAGATCTCTGCTAAACTTTCTAGAGTTCATCAACTCACTTGGGTGTATCAATCCTATCTGTTTCTACTCCAGCTGACTTAATTCTGTCCCTGACACAGGAACTTGAGTGACAACCAACCACAGTTTTATATTCTACCACCTGTATTTTCAGCCAGGAAATCTGTCCTTTATCCATGTGGCTGCCATGAAGTATCCTCTTTATAATTTCTACACTAAACAGAGCAATATTGTAACTTCTGCTGCCTTACCTTAGAACTTCACTAATGAAAGAACAGACATCTTTGAATTTATGGAAAATGCATTATGTAGTTTATGTTGTGATGAAGGAAAAAATGGAAAATGGAAGAAGACGGGGGCTCTGTTTGAAAGAACATACTGCAGATCTAAGATAGGATTTTTGTTATCCTATAGTTGTAAAAATAACAGTACATTTAGAGGAACAGGTGTTTTCAATGTTGATTTGTTTAGCACAGAACTAATTATCTTTGCTGGATTTAATGGATAAAATTAGTAGCTTTTTTTTGTCTGGTTATGTATTCACAGCTACAAAATGTTTTTACCTAAGTGTGTGCGAGCAAAAATCCAAGACTACCACATTTTGACTCGAAAAAGGATAAGGTACAGGTTCCGCAAATTTATACAACAGTTTGGCCAATGCAAAGCTACTGCCAGAAACTTGAAACTTAAGTATCTCATAAATCTGGAAACCCTTCAGCCTGCCTTCTATTCAGAGGTTTTTGAAGTAAAAGAACCTTGTGGAGGTCCTTCTGGAGAGGAAAGTTTTGCAACCGTTGTAATAACTGGAAATGGTGGAATTCAGTGTTCAAGGGGAAAACTTAAAGACTGTGAGACACTTGGAGAGCAGGTAATTTAAAAAAAATATTTTAATAACTTGTTATGGAACAGGGTAGTAAGCTTGTTTTAGAAGTTCTGATTTACCTCAAGCAAATTTGGTAGGCAAATTTTACTTCACGATGACATATAAAAAATGTGGAAATGTAATGACTATGCCCCCAGGTGTACATAAAATGCAGAAATCTTCTTTGAAAGCAGGGATCTAAGGACTCCAAACAAGAGGTAAATTCTCCTATACCTCTTTCGTGCTGCAGTTAGACACCTACCAGTGTCTCAGTAAGCAAATTTAAAAAGACATCTGTGTGATTGTGGAGTCCATATAGTCTTTCTTCAGGAATTAGGTGCTTAGTGGTTCCTATAAGTGCTAGTAATCATGTACTGCTGCTTTTTTATTTATCAGTATTATTTTGTGTGTGTGTGTGATTTTCCATCATGACTGTTCATTATGTTGAGTTTACCAAAACCTGATAGAAATTCAAAGCAGTGTACATTGAGAGTGTGGGAGTTTTCCAAAGGTAAAAGTAAAGGCAAACTGGAGTATGTCTGTTTTTTTTCAAAATAATCACATTGGTTTGGTAATTTTGATTTGTAATATGTAGCAGACGAGACCAAAGTACAAAAAGTTGTGTTTCTACAGTGTGCTGTAATAATTTGTAAAAAATGCTTTTTGCTCGTGAGTTTTTTCAATGCTTAGCAAAAAGTAAATCTGATTACATGCCCATATTTTTTGTGGTGTTCTTAGAATATTTGTAGCTTGACAATTACTTCATTCACAGTTATGTATCAGCCCTCTGCCTTCCCTAATTTTCCTGTAAATGCAAGTTGCTCTGGCAGGAGCTGTCATAAATGTCAGATTCTACAATTTCCAGTTTTAGGTGTACAAAGTGTATGCATACTATGCTGTTTGGGCTTGGCACCCAAGCCTTTAATAAGCATAGTGTTTGAATGAGTAATGTTTTTTATAAAGATTGCCAAATTATTTTTTTCATAATCAAAAATATTATCATTCTATTATTGACAGACACTGCATATATTTTCACTGGTAAAGAAACTATTTATAAAGTTGGTTTTGAAAACTAGATTAATTAATATGGCTGCTTGTGAACATGATTGTAACTCGTTTCAGTAAGCTTTACTGATGAATTGTTATTTAGATAATGAACTGAAAAATAATTTTTATTTATTTGTATATAATGACATATATGGTGTAGATTGTGAAGAAATGTGTTTTGCAAGTTTACATTTTCACCAACCAGATGAACAAGTGAACAAGATAGGACTGAGAGGACTAACGTACACTTTTTCTTCATTCCAACTCTAGATTTGCTGTTTGTATCACTCTGAATGGAGTTATGACATTTTGTATTGTTAAACAGGCTTTCTAAACCTGTTTAATCAGGATGCCAATAATAAGCTCACAAAAGAAAACCCTTCTCAAAAAAGTAATCAAAATGTTACACTGTTCATAAAATACTACAGAGCGAAGAAATATCTACAGTTATAAAAACCCAAGCCCATATGTGAATATTTCTGTTCATGGTTCCTGAATCTCTGTTCTTCAATTTATTTTCCTAGTCATGATTCCATAAAGAAAAAAAATCCTTTATTTGCTTGTAATGGCATGTTTAAGGTTTTATAATCCTCTTTGTTGTTAGCTTATGAGTTCAGAGTTGTGGAAATTCCAATGCTGCAAATAGATGAGGCTTTTTAATTGCCATTTATGTTATTACTGAAATTATATGATATTTGTTGCAGGATTTACAAACATACTGTGATTTTCCTGATATCATTGATGTCAGCATTAAACAAGCGAGCCAAGAAGGCTCCAGTGAGAGAAGAATTGTCACCATTCACAAACAAGACAGCAAGAATCTGGTCTGTTTACTTTGGTTGCTGTTCTTTCTAATAGATACTGCTTTGAGCAGGCTGTGTGATTGTTGTATGCATAGCATTGTATAATCCATGACCACGTTAATTAAGCATGAGATAAAACTAAACACCTATCAGCAGTGTAAGGGGTGTTATCAGAACACTAAAGGTCTTCTGCATTCAAAGCTATGTGCTTGAAATTAAATAGAAATAGATATTTATATCTGAGGAAAATTTCTGGTACACAGATTGGTTCTTTTGTTTATTAGTCTTAAACCTGAGTCCATGGTTTCAGTTCTCAAGTGTGCTGTTTCCATGGTGTCCTGATAAGCTGTCTGCTAGAGACCAACACATTGAAAAAGGCTTCAAAATGTTCTGAAGAATGATGATATAAAATAAGTATCAGGACAAAATTAATGTTTTTACTGTGTACAATTCTTTGAAGAAGATCTTAAGAAAGTGTTTTATACCCAAATGTAAAAAGTTTTTTGAACTACAACCTTGCACTTGAGTCAGGCTTTCTAGCAGGTATAACTATCACAGAGTTGTGGGGTGGGCAGACTCTGGCTGGGCACCAGGTCCCCACCAAATCTGTTCTAATCACTCCCCTCTTCAGCTTGAACAGAGGAGGGAAAATGCAATGAAAGGCTTGTGGGTCAAGATAAGGATAGATATCACTGCCGTATTAACCCTCATAGTCAAAACAGAATTGACTCAGGGAGATTAATTGAATTTGTTTCAGAGTAGGGTAATGAGAATAAAAAATCCTATAAACATTTTCCCACCACCCCTCCCTTCTTCGTGGGCCAACTTTATTCCTTATTCTCTACTTTCTTCTCCTCAGCAGTGTAGAGGATTGAGAATGGGAGGTGTGGTCAGTTCATTGCATGTTGTCCTTGCCTCTCAGTCTTCCTCAACTCATCTCCTGCTCCAGCAAGGGATCCCTCCAATGGTGGACAGTCCTCCATGAACTTCTCCAATGCACATTGTTTCCACAGGGAAACAATGTTGGTCCCTTCCATGAAGTGCAGTTCTCCAAGAACAGGCTGCTCCACAGCTCCATAGTGGCTCATGGGGCCACAAGTCCTGCCAACACCTATGTTTCTTGGTAGGCTTCCCATGGGGTCACAATCTCCTTGAGGCACATCCTCCTTCTGCGACATGAGGTTCTTCATGGGCTGCAGGGGGATTTCTGCTGCACCATGAACTTCCATGGGCTGCAGAGGCACAGCTGCCTCACCATGGTCTGCACCATGGACTTCAGTTGTTTCCAGGTCCTGGTCCTCCTAAAAAGGAGGTTGAAGACTCTAAATTTATTGTTCTTTTCATTGCTCTCTAGCAAAGAACTTGCCAAATAATTGTGTTCACCTAAGTATGTCTCTGGTGTCACAGGCGAACACATACTAAAGCCTGTTCTGTTGGGTTATACTACTGAATGAAATCTAGGGACTCAGAAAATGCTTCTCTGTTTTTTTTTACTTGCAGTAATTAATATGTTGTTGCAGATTAATGTAAATTTTCCCTGCTTTTATCTGTTAATCATACTGCGCTTAAGACCTTTTTCACAGCCATTTTCCTTTGACTACACAATTTTTCTCCCTGCTCCTATCCAGAGTAGCTATCTTCATAGTAGTAAAAGGTCTGTGATCCAGCTGAGGATGCCAGTTTTTGCTGACTAGTAGTTAAGTTTTCAGACAGGTACTTTCCTCGAGATTTTTCTTTTCTGCTTGAAGGCAGACATATAAATCTTTGATAAATGAAGGCTTTCCTTTAGAGAAAAGAACCAGACTGTATTGACAAAGCAGTAGATGTCTGCATGCTGACTTGTACCTACTTTTTTTTCCTTTCAAATGCTCTTTCATATTGGCATTCCTCTTCTGTTTCATCTGTTTAGACTAAGGCAGATTTTATAGACTCGTGAAATGGTTGGAGTTGGGAGGGTCTTTAAAGATAATCTGGTTCCAACACCCCTCCCATGGGCTGGAACACAGTTCATTAGAGGAGATTGCTCAAAAGCCTGTTCCAGGGATAAGGCATCCACAGCTTCTCTGTTTTCTTTGGTTTGGATTTGATCTTGAACATTGAAGGTTGCTATCAAGTTTTGAATGATAACAAGAAAGTAGAACGTACAAACATCAGTTAAAAACTGTTTTTATTCATGTCTTTAATGTGCACATATATGCATATCTTTTATAGCATTAGCATATTCAAGAATTTTTTGTTGCCTATTAAAAATTGAAATTCTCTCTCCCTCCCTGCCCCACATTGTTCTCTGGCAATTGAACAGGAGGCTGAATTTCAGTCATTAAGAGAAGCTCTCTCCTTTGTATCATTAATTGATGGATATTACAGATTAACAGCGGATGCCCATCATTATCTCTGTAAAGAAGTAGCACCACCCTCAGTCCTTGAAAATATCCAAAGCAACTGTCATGGGCCAATTTTGTAAGTATTTTTTTTTAGTAATATGACAGTTGAATTATTTTTTTTTTTGAAGATGAGCTTTAGTTGTCTGTGAACCGTGGTTGGCATCTTAAAAATTTTTTTATTGCATTTATGTAACATAAAATGCTTTATTTTTCTCTTATTTTCACTTTGTAAAATACAGTGCCTTTGTGACATGTTATGAAAATTAAGTGGAAAGATCATTCCTTGGTATGGATTGAAATAGTGAGTTAGCAAGGCTTGTTTAAGAGGAAATTCATTCTTATAATAATGAATGTTGTTTTATTTCAGCTCTTTTTTTCTTGTTAGCCATTTTTCCTGGTTAAACCCACCCCCTGTTTTCACCCATACAAATGTTTTGCTAATTTAAGCTTATTTGTTAGGTAATTTTATTATAGCTTCTTTCATAATGCATGTTGAAAGTCATATCATAAGCTGTGGGGAATATACTTTTTTAGCCCTTAACATTTCTTATTGGATAAATAATTGTGATGGTTTGGTATCAAAAGATTTTAGTATGCTGCTCTCCACATAAGCAATCACCCTATGTATTGAAAAATAAAGGCCAAAGAGATTATCTTAACGAAAGCTGTACAAAATTGAAAGTTTTAATTATTGCTCTGTTAGATATTTGTTAATATTGCTTATTACTCAACATCTTGTATCTCTGCATTTTGCAATTATGCAATATTAAGCATTTTCTTTTTACTGCAGCATGGATTTTGCTATCAGTAAACTGAAGAAAGCAGGCAATCAGACTGGTTTCTATGTCCTTCGCTGCAGTCCTAAAGATTTTAAAAAATACTTCCTTACCTTTGCTATAGAGGTTTGTATTCTTAGTGCCTATTTAATTTTTGTTGTGATATAACAGTGAGCCTGAGATGTTCAGTAAATTATTCTGAATTTTCCCTCCAGAATGTTTGTCCAGTATGTATACTCTGTAGCTACTTTTGTCAGATGGGCCAATTTTCAGGGTCTTGTGAGAAACGTCAGAGTTCATACAGAATTGCTAATGCACATGCCACTTGCCTTGGAGACCAAGGGACGAGAGCTTAAGAGTTCTGAAAATAATGACATGAATCTTGGGACTGTGATGTTAGGCTAGATATTAGGGAGATGGAGCTGGAGCAGTCTGATGGGTTTTCTGTTTTTTTTAATGTTTGGGGGTTTTTACTTGAGTTTTTTCCCTGGGTTTTCCACGTACCTCCTCCCCCCTCACAAGTGGGGCTTCATTAGGCTGGGTGTATAGCCTTTGACAGTCTGAGAGTGCCTCCTTCACAGGTTCTTCTGGGTTTGGGTCTTGTCCTCATCCCCAGTCCTGGGCCAGCCATATTATTTGGCAGCTGTTACATCAACACAAATCTCCTGGGTATATCTGTTGTTAGCTCGAGAGAAAGCCACCCTGGAAATGCATATGGTTCTCAGAGAACCAGATGTGCCTCTTCTCTCTGGCATTGCTGCTAGTGATGATATAATGCTTTATTATTGCTGTTGAATAATTTCATGATCTTGTTTCAAGAATGGATTTATCTTTAATTACATTAGCAGAGCTACCTTTGTGTTTTTAGCTAGGGAAGGTAATACAAGAATTTTCCCACTGGTATACAGCAAGCCAGCAAGTTTGCTAATACTGTCAGATATAGGTACATCTCTGAAAATGACCAAGTAATGCTGATGTCTGAATGGAGGAATGTTATGTCCAGTCAATGAAGTATGGTTTTGTAGGCAAAGAAATCAGTTCATGAACAAGCTTAGAGAGGCAAAGTTGAGAGTCAAGCTTGTGAGAGAAGACTACCATTGCCTTTAAGTAACTTTACTGCAACTTTTTTTCTTTTTCTGAGACTTGTGCAAGTTATTGGAAGACTTTTATATTCAGAATTTGTTGAAACATTTGCTGCAGGATTGAGATACAGGACCACAAAAGCACTATTAAGAGTTCATCCTGCTTAAAAATGTTTAATGGTATATTTTCAAGAGTCTTTGTGAAAATAATTCAGTGCATATTAAAAATACATATTAGGAAGTAATGTCTAGAACTGTGCTGGAGATGACATGAAAGCATAATTACAGCTGAGATCTCCAAATGCCTGCCAAACAAACATGGAGTATAAGCATTAGGGCCATTGCTTCCAACAAAATTTTGTTTTGTTGTGACCCCGTGTCAGGGTGAATAAGCTTTCCTTAATAGCTCTGAAGGATTTTTCCTAGGATCCATTATCTGTTTTCTCAGCTCTGTCTTTTCAGAATTCATTAACATTTGTTTTTCTCTAGCATCAACATGCTAGTTCCAGTGATGGGAGTAGAGTCATGTTTTCTCAGAATCAATATTACATAGTGAGAACAAAATAACAAATTATGATAATATTTTCCTGAAGCATCGTTTCTCTAATTAGTAGAGTGCTATACATTTAGATAAGCTTTCAAATATTAAATATTAATCAATTTTATTTTTAATGGAAAAATTTTCTGCAGCGTGACAGTACTACAGATTATAAGCACTGCTTAATTACAAAGAATGAGAACGGAGAATATAATCTTAGTGGAACCAAGAGAAGTTTCAGTAATCTTAAGGATCTCTTGACCTGTTACCAGACAGAAACTGTGCGTTCAGACAGCATAATTTTCCAGTTCATCAAATGCTGTCCTCCAAAACCAAAAGGTAAGAGAGAGATTATTTCTAAGCAGAAAGTTTTCTATTTTCTAGTTTAAAGATTTAAAAATAAGTTAATACTAAATGACTCTCAGGTAGAAGCATGATTCAAACTGGGAGGAACTATTGGTACCCTTGAAGGCAGGGAAGCTCTTTAAAGAGACCTCAGAAAATTAGAGAATGGTGCAATCACCAGCCATATGAAGTTTCATATGAAGGAGAGTGTCAGATTCTGCAGCTGGGATTCAGACAGACTGGGGAATGAGTTGCTGGAGAGCAGTGCCATGGAAAGGGACCAGTGGGTCCGGGTCTGTGGCAAGCTGAACATGAGTCAGCAGTGCCCTGGCAGCCAGGAGGGGCCACCCCATGTCCTGGGGACATCAGGCACAGCATGGCCAGCCAA
>JAYDZK010000128.1:46085960-46097603 GCA_034509185.1 Euphonia xanthogaster | reverse complement strand
CTATTAAAACAAAGAAAATGATGAAAATCCCTGATACTTTCATGCATCATCTCCACCACCCCAACAGGCAATACACTGCTAAAAATCTGCAACAAGTTTGAATACAGCAGCCCTGAGGATGTGAAAAGAAAATAGTTAAATAGCTAAGCAAACTGTGCTGATATGCAGTTATTTAACTGCTGTGCTGGCATACTGTGTTCCTCAAACAGCCAAAGGACTCTAATGGGGATCTTTAATCAGGAATTTGATAGTTAAATTAGTAAAGGTTTTTTGTATGCTACACTAATGGTTTTTGGTCCTATTTGCTGTCTCCTCTCCTGCTGCCCTCCTCTGCATATTTCATATTTGAAATTTCTCTTGAGCAGTCTGTGCCAATAGCCACAAGAAAAGAAAAAAAACCAACCAAGTTACAATGTATTTGTTAACATTTTTATGTATATAATACCAAGTCAGGGCACCACTGTCTGGCTGATGTTTCAAATAATCCCTTTCTTGCCAGTAAGTCTCTAAAGACTTTATTTTACTAATGCAGAGACCTGAATATTTTATGCTGTTTGACTAAGATGCCATTTCAAGTCAGAATTTATAAATACAACCAGACAAGCTGTCTGATGCCCAAGCACTGTGCTCTGTACATGGATGCTGGGGGCATGTGAGGGCTGTTTCTGTATGCCATGAGAAATACAGCTCAAGTTGCTTCTCATAGGAAACAGTGAGGGAAAACAACATCACAGAGGAATCTGGTAATCTTTCTTCTACTTTTTAAAAAATTTTTTGCTGTGTTTTTTCCTCTTTTTAAGAATATTTGCTGTGCACTAGTAGCAATGAGTGCACGCTAGTATGTACTTTGTGACAAGAGAACTTGGGAATCTAGGTCTGGTGCTCCTACATTTTTAGTGACACCTAGCCCTGGTCAAAGAGGCCAAACAGTGCTATTAACATGAGGGAGGTTTGTGTTTTACCTGTCATTTACATCTTGAAATACCAGACTGCCAGTATTTTCACTGGGTTTGTCCATATTGAAATTATAATGTTCTCTTGCGCAAAAACCTGTATTACTGCACCTCCATTATTCTACTGGCAGAAGCTGAGTTTTCAGCTCCTTAATTCTGATTTGCATGTCACATTTGGAAATTTCTCTTGAGACCTTTACAACAAAGCACAGGACTCTGCCTGTAACATGGGAATTTTAGTTGGCTGCCTCAGCAAGAGGAATATTATTTTGGAATTTACTTCTTAGTGGGAGTAAAAGAAAGGAGGGATGAAATCTCGGTATTTCAAGGACTACATAAAAGTCTCACATGTCACATGACTCAAGACAAGCTCTACTTTTAAATACAGCTCTCCTCCAGATTTTGATGAGCAATGGCATTTCTGGTTTTCCCATGTTTACACAGAGCTAAATCCTGAGGTGTACTGAGCTGTCACAAGTATCTATGTTCAACAGTGGCTGTAAAACGGAACAGTTGTAGGACTAGGTCTATAAAACTAATTTTTCTACTGACTTCAGTTATGAATGTCCTGTACTTGCTTACAAGCCTTGCAAGTTGCTAAATTCTTCCAGCTGATAAAGCAAGGTTTCAAGAGCAGTTTTGCCTGTATGCCTTCTCACAAGCTCTCAGATGTCCACCAGAGGACATTAAACAAAATTTTGCAAATCCATCCATTAAAAAATAATTTATAATTGGTGAGTCACTCAGGTTCTGTTTTTCAAATGTCAACAGAGATTAACTAGAATTCTATTTGTACAAGGTTTCAAAATGGATACTCTATCAAAGAACAAAACATGCCCTTTTGAAATGTGTTGCCTGAATAAAATCTGAAGGAGGATCATTGGATACTGTGATGGAAGGACTGAAGTTTTACTGCATTTAATACTGGGGAGCGCTTGTGAATTATGTGCATTCCAAATGGAGGCAACACAGGAATGAGAGTAGTTTTCATTCTGGGCATTATGACTGGAGATTACCTTTAGGCAATCTTGTTCATCCTTACCAAGTAACAATACATACTGGCTGATGAACTGATTTTGGAAAAAAATCATAAAATGGTGAGAAAACACACACCTGCAATTGAACAGCCTATTTAAGAAGTGAACACACTGATTTCACCCTTCTGCTTATTTAGTACCTAACCAAATGCAAGCTTCACTGGATACTTCCTAAGTCTTATACTGGAAAGGACAGTGAATACCAATCCTTGTTCATATCATCGAGTTCGAAAGATTTTACAATGTTTCCCCCTCATCCCTTACTTCTGTGTCTCCCATGCAAACAGAAACTGAACTCACATAAACATGGACACACAGGTGGCCTGATCCTGTTCCTCCTCTCTGGCTGATCAACATATATGCAGGCCCTCACTCACATACGTCAAAGGTACATTCACATTTGCAGTCCTTTTCATGTCATGTACAATATCTTTTCACATTTTTTCCAATGAATTTAACACTTGGTCAGATCCTACTCAGCAGCCTGCAGTCCTGAGGCCTTTAATAATTTCCTGTTGCCCTTCTTGACATCAAAGGCTGAAAACAGCCCACTGTGTTCATGTGACAAGACCACTTTGAACTTACTGACAAAATGATGTTCTTATTACTATCAGTAATATTGAACTGGCATTTGTTAGGGCAAAACATCAGTGACTATAAAAGCGTTTCAAAGCTGATACTGCAGCTGTAGTTTAGGAGTGTACTAGAAGTATGCTTCAGTGATTTTTAACTCATAAATATGAACCTCTTTATCAGTACAGTATGTCACACCAAAAAATATCGCTGAACAGTTGAATCTATTTACATACTACTGAAGCCAATGTGAGTTGCTAAGGCATTTGAAGCACCTCCTTGCTAAATGTGTCTTCTGGCTAAACATCTTCCTGCCTGCATCTGTCTTCTGTAAGACATATATTTCCTGTCACAGAGATAATTTCAATATATTCAGGGTTGGTTAAAATTTTTCACTGACCTACACAAGTAAAACAGAAAAATAACCCTTAATATGGCAGTATAGTATTCTTAATAAAATCTGGTAGATACTCTTAATAAGACTGTAATCCAGTCACTCCAAGACCTGTGTTCCCCAGGATTATTTAAGAACAACTGGGGCTATGTTTCATTGTATGATGCCTAAAGAGACATAAGTTTTCTGCATGTTCTTATTTATTTACTATAACTAAATAATGAGCCAAGTCATAAAGTAGTATCTAAGCTGAAAAACTGTCATCCAATGATAAATAACAGTTATCAAAACAAGTAAGCTTTGGTGCACAGAATTTTATTTTCTTCTACCAGCATTTCAACCGGCTTTCTTCGCACTTCATATTTTTGTGGGTATGGTCTACAAAAGCTGAAATGCTCCTCTTTTTTTTTTTTTTTTTTATTAACTGCAAATGAGAGCTTTGATTACAATTAGGAAAATATCTATTTAACTCTGTCAAGGAACTGCTAAAAAGCTGGCATGATTCAGTGACTGAAAAAAATGTGATTACTGCAGTACAGCCTAAAAGCAGAAGTTATGTCGCACTTTCACTTCGCTGTTTTGATGCAAATTTAAATCTTCTGACGAACAAGCTCTATAGCGCCACATAGTGTTGATTTACCAACGTCAAACCTCTGAAAAGGCTGCAGAATACCCATAGATTTTTCTAAATGTGGATAAAGTCAACCAACTTTCTATAAATTTTCAAGTGCATTTTTATTTAATGGTTTTATTTTTCATTTTGGTTATTTAATATTTGTCAGGTCTATCTAAGAATATAACTGACAGTATTCACTTTTCTGTGTGTGTATTTTCAGCCAGTTCTGATGTCACATCTTTTGCCACTTCAGCTCTCCAGTTTCTCCTGAAGTACAAGCTTTTGCTTGACAGAAACTTCAAATCTGTCTCCTTAAATAATTTACACATTAAAGTTTGGTGATGCACATATTCTTAATAAGATTTTAGCAACAAAGACTTTGATGACATCCTAGAAACCACAAAGATGTCCCTGCACAGTCTCAGGCTAGAAGACAGAACTCTTGGCTTGTAACTGTCCTCACTGTTCTGAGACTCACAATTAGAAAACATACTTTACTTAATGTGCAGGGCACAGTCAGGAGTGAGAGCAATTTACTAATAAATGCAGTAATGAAAAGGCACTATTTTATGTGATCATATTTTTGCACTGAAAGGGTTACCATTTAATCAATGATGATTTGGAATGAGAAATTAATTTTCATGTAATTTACCAAGAGAGGAATTATTACCAAGTTCTGTCTTGCAACTGGAAGATACTTTAAGCCACAACACATAGATTATTAACAAATAGGTAAAAAAAAGAATTGTAAATAATTTCTTTTACATTGGACTTCTATAGGAGACAGTTCAAAATATGATGCCTTGTCGAACACTGCCAATTTCCATTGTACTTGCAGCTGTATTTTAAGGAAGTCTGGACAGTTCTATTTCAGTATCAACTTGGTTGAAAGTGACAAAAGGCCCTCAAAAAAAGTTGATTTATTTTTTTTGTGTAATCATTGTTCACAAAGAACTAAAACCTGCATTGATCACCTTTTTCTTTTAGATACAGCCAGTACAGACAGAAAGAAGCTTCTAGGGGAGAGGGGAGTTGGAATTCCTGTTGCTCAGAACTCTATACGGTTGTAACACAAAAATTTGTTAAGAAACCAGGCTCTTAAAACAAGCATGTAATTTGTGTGCCATTTCATGAATCACTTACAGCACTCTGTGTATGTTTCCAAGCAGCTTGGGAATAAAATTCCAAAGTTCAGATGATGCTTGGCTAGGAAAATATTTAAAAAGAACCATCTCGACTCCTACAAACACATAATCAGGACAGAGTGGAGCTACTACAGCTCTAATCACAACGGAAAAAGCCTGCAGAGGGCACTGTTATACACTGTGTGCATCTTAACATATTTTAGAGGTTATTTAATACACATCTCAGTCCAAATGAGTGCCTCCAATGAAAAGACACAGAAGACAAGGCTAAGATCCACTAAGATTATGTAAGAAAATCCCAGTATTTTCTTTATTCCTTGTTGCGGTCTGATGTCAAAGCTTGCCTCAGGTATCCCAGTCCTTTCCCAGGTGCCAATCACCTTTCCTTTCCCCCACCCTGACCCCTGCTGGGTGCTGTCTGTCAGTCCTGGCATTCCAGAAGGGCATCGAGTGATTGGCAGCGTTCAAAAGATGCTCTGCATCCCTGGGGGCCATTGGCCCATCCAGGTGTCCCTTGCACCTGAGACCTGCCCGCCCTGCACCTGGTTGGTGGGATCCCTACCCCTTCCCTCCCCCTCTCCCCGGGGTCAGAAGAGCCAGCAACCACACGGTTCAGGAATTCTGCTGGAGCTGTTGCTGGATTCAGAGGCCTGTAGGCCAGGAATAAAGCTCTGGATCAAAACCCTCCATCAGAACCGACTCCTTTCCTTCACCTCGCCTTAAAGCTTCTGCGCCAAGGTAAAACTGAGCTCCTATATGTCTTGACTTGCAACATCCAGATAGCCAAAGGTGTCTTGGGTGAAAACACCGCAGTTGCCGCCTTTTGGTCAAGCAGCAAGGGCCAGGCAAGCCCAGGCACATCCCTTGCAGCTATATTGGTATTAATTCCAATAATTGCTTTTACTTATTCCTTATATCTGCTCAAGAAGAAACTTGTGGATGTGTTTTACATCCTGTCACCTGAAAGTCAGGGCCCTGCCTCTTGGATATAGTGTTCCATGATGCAGAGGATGTTCAACAGACCGCCAGATCAGACTCCTGCCTCCAGCATCTGTTGTCCTTTACTGTTCACCTTTGGACTGAAAACATTCAAATTCATCAGCAGAGCTGAGGCATGATCTATTACAGGTAACACTGTATTACACATATGTATGGCTATATTATATATAGCAATATAATTTAAGTGCACTTCCTTTGAATTTCAAATTATACAATAAAGCAGATGTTCACAAAATTTCAGAAACACCTAGTAAAAACAGTAATTTAAATGTATAATACATGACAAGTCTAGGCCATCCTATCTACCAACACTTCCATATGCAAGAGCTCCTACCCCTCCAACTCTTTCGTCTGCTACTCCGTTGTATCCGTTTGATACAAACTACCCCTACTGTGTAGCCTGTACTTCATGGAGGTGGTGTTCCCTGGTAAAAACATGCAGTTATCACCCCAAAAAAGTTTCATCAATTTCCTCCTACACACAGCAGCTTGCATAGTTCTTTGGTCGGTTTGTTTACAGTGAGTATAAAATGTCTTTCCAGCCGTGGTTCACATTGAAAATTATGTTAGTAAATGCATACCCGAGTCAGTTAGCTCCTTCTACGACCCCTTTTTCCTCTTGTAAAGTCTTATATAGTTTATATACAGACTCTTTATTGAGCAGCACTGACACAATGCAATTAAATGATCTGCAGTTCATTATGTTGGTGCTTGCATAGGAGGCAGGACTGTGTGTTCCAGAATTGAAAAGAATTTAATTATTTTCTAAACCTGAGATTTCAAAAATGATCAGTGATTCTGGATGTTTCGTCTTCCTAGTATCAAATATTGAAGGAACGCAGTTCAGAAACCACAATGGCTTTTGGCAAAGAAATTGTGTGCACAAAGCAAATACTTCAGTGGTAAGCTATTCATAAAAGCAAGAGCACATTCACCAGTCACTGAAACCCAGATACTGAAGTCTGAAAGAACAGACTGTATTTCTAGGGATATTTTTACTGATGCAGAAGACTTTTTTTTTTTTAAATACCCTCCACTGAAATTATAGCAGTTATGAAAACCAAATTGAAGTCCTCAGGGCTGTATAATCTGAAGAACCCAGATTTTCTGCAAATGTTGTGCTAGGTATGTTCAATCTGATATACCATGGTTTTGGCATTCAAAAACTTTGAAATACTTGTCTCCCTTTTTGTCTGGCTTCATATATTGGTATGGCTGCTAATGCATGGAATGAGCTCTGTAATGATTTCCCTTTCTATTTTCTCAGAGATAATAAACAAAAGAAAGTATTTTGGGCCCAAATTTATTTGATTTCTAACCTAACTAAATCATAACCACAACTTTATCCACTCTAAAATTCACTAGTAAGCTTGAATTTACTTCAATTTTAGCTTTGGGTTCTTGAAGGGTTGGTGAAAGCCACTTTTCAATACTACATACATTTAAGAAAGTTAGAATTGAACATCGTCAGTTGTTTGATTTATCCACTGGAAAAAAAATCCAAATCAAAACATTACTACAACACACTGTTGAAGAATTCAGGAAACTGGGTTCTAACACTACTGTTTTATACTGCTGGTGACAAAACTGTTCAGTAAAAAACTGAAATGGTACCATGTGATGTGTACAAAATACACTATGAAATGGATGGCAGCATATTACATATAATCAGAATGATCTAAAACCAATCATTATTAATTGCATTAATTCATAAATTATCAAATGGTAAATAATATTGCCAAATAAATTTGTGGCCATTTGTGAGTGACTGCTAGAAAAATTATATAGAACTTACCTAATTACTTGCACTTTCTTAGCTCAAAATTAGCTTTTTACTGTATTTAAGTGTAACTGGGTAAACAACTATGAAAAAATTGTCAGAAAGTAAATTTAAACATTAGGATTAAGAACTGTACTGTATTCTGCACCAGAATTATTGGGTTTTGTCCCAGTACTTCAGGCCATCCACTGTACCTAAGCACGAATTGCTGCATTGAGTAGTAACAATGTAATAAACTGTTCTCCTTCTTCCTAACAGTCTCTTCACAGGAATACTCCTTCCAGCTCTCTCGGCTGATTTCAGAAATTGTCTGAAATAATCAGAGTATATATTCTTTACTAATTGCAACTGACTAGCCTTAGCATCTAATCCACTCTTTGTTTGGTTTTCTTCCTTTTACTTTTAAAATATGCAAGATTTTCTTGGGGTGTTACAAGAAATCACTTCTCTTTTACTGGGCTGGTTTTGGAGTGTTTGGGTTTTTTTAAAATTTCTGTTATTATTATTTCGATACTCTAGATTTCATCTTTAAGGATGACAACAACCATTATAACTCACCCTCTGAGAACACCTCTGTGGATGGTCTGCGGGAAAATGGTTTGAATAACTGTCCTACCTTGTCCTGTATATCTGGAACTGTTTTCAATGCAAATGTCCATTTAGCGGATCAGTGGATGACTAACAACATGGGCAGTTTAAATAACAGGCTAAACTACAGCAACCTTCACACTCCATCAGCAGACATCTGCAAGGTAAAAGACTCATATGTTCCCGAACCAGTTTAAGTCAAGAAGACTTAATGAAGACATTTGTATGTACACAACACAGATGCTCACCCACTGTCACACACTTAGTGTGTTTTATATGATACAATGCCTGCATGTGTAAGCAGCATGGCAAAAACTTTATGACACTGACTCTGATCATGCCTCAGTCTTTCTGAGAAAGAGGCATTCTTTCACTACTAGCAATATAGCTCTTACTCTGAGCTATATTGCTAGTAGTGACAATTTTGGGGGGGGGGGGGAGTAATTGTTCTTTTTAAATTTAATATGCAGGAACCAACACTGTTAGTGCTCATGCAAGAGCTGCACACACATTAGGTGAGAGCTAGCTGCACAATCTAAGGCACAGCTCAGGGCAACACCTGCACATCAACACCAGGAATCTTAACAGAGGCAACTACACACCAGCAGTATCTCCTCCTTCCTTTCACTAGCCTGCTAATATCCATACTTAAGTACCCAGGCTTATGACATTTCAATGTCCCTGCATGTTCCCACATTTCTGCATGAGCTCTTCCTTTCCAAGACACAATCATCTCAGGAGTGTGGTTTCGAAAACCTCATGACTGTCACTAAATAGGCAGCTGCAATCAAGACTTATTTTCAGCTTGGTGAAGTTGATGACAACTGACAGGTGGACCTTTGTGTAGAAAGGGCTTTCACAATTCTCTTGAGCTTTGTTATCATAGGGTTGCCACTGTCACCTGTAATTGCGCCTTGGTAGCCACTGCCAGAGCTGTTCAAGAAACTCTCTGAACTTGGTCCACTGCACACATTTAATTTCTACACAACTTTTGCATCCTAAAGTATTATGAGTTACAATCCCATACCGCAACACTCAGAAATGCTTTTCTAGCCACCTACAAACTGACTATTATTAGAAAAAGTTGATCACTACTGGTTTACCATTCTAGGCATCTAGATTTGTTCCTGATTCAGCCTACAAAAATGTACCAAAACCATTACATACCTTGGATCACATCTGTATTATTGGTGTGAGGATTTCGGTAGTCACACTTTTAACAACACAGAGCCATCAGAATGATTTCTAATTTCAAATATGTGCCTCCTGTCTCTCACAGAGAAAAGAACAATAGCAGCAATCCAAAAATTGGAAAGGCTTCAGTCTCTACTTTTTGCACAAAAACTGTACTTTTTCCACAGTTACCACAAAATCCTACCATGTAGTGGCTATTAAAAGCAGTAGCTGTTTTCTTCATTAACGCTGGTCTTGGTACACAACCTGACATTGATCCACATGTATGAACAGCATTATCTGGAAGTATGGATTACTTCTTACACAGCCTTGTTAGGATGCTGCAGCATTAACTAAGGAAGCTACAAACAAGTACAAGAAACATGCGGGTCTCTTACTGTTTCATGGAATTTCTTTGACAAATCTCTCCTTACTTTCAAGTAAAATGAATTTGGCTAAGTGCAATTAATCCAGGGGGATGATTCTACAGTTTTAACTATTCTTCAGTGTGTATTTTGTACCATTTACTTAATAATCTGAGGAATAGGAGAGACAGTAAAATGAGATGCCACACTCCTAACATAACTTCCACTTCCTAATTTAGAAGGCTAGCAGTCAAAAACACAGATCAAAATGACTCAGAGAAAAGAGGGTATTTGTAGCATAAAGTACTGCTTGGCGTATATTTGAGAGTGGTGAATTTGATTTTAAGGCATTTCCAACTAGCCCAGTTAAAAGCCTAAGGTATGAAACATCTGGGTATTTTGTTCCCTTACTAGCATATTTTTTCCAAGTTATATTATGGTTTTGTTAGGATTCTAATATATGCATCCTCTTAACTCACTTCTCTTTTTGTGCTTGTGTTCAGATGAAAATATTTCAGCTGGAAAATGGTATTCAGATGGTAACAAAAATTCATATAGTAACGTAACCAGAAAGCTGCAGGGAAGGCCTTAGGTGTGCAGATAACCTATGTTCTTTGAGGAGCACTGGGTAATTCGTGCAGCGAGACCTGTTACCAGACAGCTCAGTCCAGAGCTCCTCTAACAGGCAGCTCCAAACTCCTCTAACAGGCAGTGCGAGGGGACTGGTTCATAAAACTCTTCTGATTATTCCTACCACTAGCTATTTCTTTCCAACAGAGGCACTGCCCTTGCAATGGCATAGACATCTTATCTTTAGTTATCTTCTATTTCCTTTTATTTTCCAGTTACAGAAAAAGACTAACAAGCCTCATTTACCACCTCTAAAGCTACAGCTTCCTACTTTCCATTCTTCATACCACATGCTCCTGCTCTCTCCACACTGTGTGAATAAAAGCATCTGGGCAATGATGGAAACAAGATTAAAAAAACAGGTCTTGGGTAAAAATAACACAGTGTGGATCCTCAGTCCAACACATCAGTTGGGAGAAAAGTTTGTGGTAGCACCTGACAAAAAACACAAGATGGAGCAGCTACTTACTGCGTGAGTAAGTGTGCCCTGCACTCATCCTTGTCCCCAAAACCACCTCAGCGGCAATGTACATACTGGACACTCACAAGGCTTTCTCACGTGGACTTCATCACAGAACCACAGAATGGCCTGTGTCAGAAGGAACTTCAAAGGTCATCTAGTTCCAAGACCCCTGCCATGGGCAGGGGCGCCTTCCACTAGGCCAGGTCGCTCAGATCCCCATCCAACCTGGCCTTGAACACTTCCAGGGACGGGGCATCCACAGCTTCGCGGGGCAACCTGCGCCAGGGCCTCGTCTCTCTCACTGCAAATAAATTCCTCCTCAGATCTACTCCACACCCACTCGTTTTAAGTTTGAACCCGCTCCTCCTTATCCTGCCACCCCCGACTCTGGTTCTCTGTCCCTCCGCCGCTCCTCTCCCTTCCCTCCCCGCTCCCCACGCTCGCACGCACCCCCTCAGCCCCAACGCCTGGCGCGCCTTTTCCGCCCGGACCGGTGACGCAGACGCTCTGTGACGTCACTTCCGCCCTCTCGGGCCCGCCCCGGCCCCACCCTCCCCGTGCCGCCACCGCCCTTTGGGGCCTCGGACGCCGGAGCGAGGGGAGGGAGAGAAGAAGAAAAAGAAGAAGGAGAAGAAGAAGGAGCAGAAAGAAGAGTAAGAGGAAAAGGAAAAGCAAGAGAACGAGAAGACGGAGGGGGAGGATCCGAAGAAGGAGGAGGAGCGGAAGAAGGAGGAGGAGGAAGGGGAGCGGAAGCGGAAGGGGGAGGAGATGGCGGCGGGGGCCTCGGGGACGGCGACGACACCGATCCGGAGCGCGGGCGGGCGAGACACCCGCGGGAGGGCGGAGCCGCCGCCGCTGCCGCCGCCGCAGCAGCGACCCGGCGCCTGCTCGGAGCAGTGACTGCCCTGCCGCGTCCCCCTCGCCGCC
>JAYDZK010000128.1:45953176-45963456 GCA_034509185.1 Euphonia xanthogaster | reverse complement strand
ACAGGGTATAATATTGACCCCTGATGACCCAGAGGGAGATAAAATCTGTGGATTTGTGATTAATGTAAATTTCTGGACTGGAGTACCACTGATTAACTCTCCATTTGTTGCAGAATTTGACTCAGATTGTATAACAGATTTTGTTTTCACTTTAGTATCCCCTTGATGCTGCACAGAAGAATTTGGAGTTTTAACAATATTACTTTGTCCAATGCTAGTCACAGTAACAAGGCTGTTTGGAGCTGCTGACACCAAATTGCTAGGTAATGGAATGGAGGATAAAGAAGAAGAAACATGGCAGGAGTCCTCTCTTACTCGACACAAAGAGTCCCAAACAGCCGGCTGCTGTAGTGTGAATTTGGTATTTTTTTCCATTGCCTGGGTAAAATCAGCAGACGAAGCTGGAATGTTAACAAAAGAAGTTGATGAGGGGGCAAATCCAGAAGGAGATGATTGTCCAATATGTGGGAGACCAGATGTGGCTGTTGCTGCAAATGGAAGACTAGAGCATGATACTGCTGTGGTTTTTGGCACAAGAAAGGCCTGAAGTTGAGACGCGTAAGTGAAAACTGAACCAGGACATAAACTACTAGGTGAAATCTGGTCTGGGTTTGTTTGCACTTTAACAATTCCAGTGTTTCCACCTCGTGTTGTGACCAGGATAGATTGTGATTCTCTTACACACACTGTCTTTAACTCTTGCTTAGTTTCAAGGGAGTCAGTTTGCTGCTGTGATGCTAGACTGTGAGAGGCAGAATCAGTGTTTGTAGATGCACTTAATACTGTTGCTGGTGTCAAGGATTGGCTAGCTGTGGAAAGAGTAGGTGAAGCCAAAGACACAGGCAATGTAGCAGTTGAAACTGTAGTCTTGAGTTTGTCACTGTCACTTTGGCTTACCTTAACTATTGATAAGTTATCTGCTGAAGTTACACTAGACAATGGTTGTGCAGTGTTTATGGGACCAGTCACTTGTGATGAGTGGGTAGTATTCTTGCTAAAAACTGTAGTGGGTGACTGAGTGGCATTTGCAGGGCTTGTCACCAGAACAGGTGTTAAAGAAACACTGATGTTCGGCATTTTTGGTAAAGATGTACAGTGCATCTCAAATGACTTTTGTTGTAGTGACTGAATATCCTTAGACACAATTTTTTCTTCCTTCTGCTGAAGAAGAAAATTCTTAGGTAAAATAAGAACTTGTTGCATGACTTTTTCTCCATTAGGGTCAATCATAGCTTGCATTTGAATTTTCACTGAGCTGTTGGGAATGTCTATTGGTACACAGTGGCCATTTGGCATTTTGTATACCATTTGTAAAGGAGTCTTTGAACTGGCCTGGCAGGGCAATGCTGGTTTGATCAGTGATGATTCCACAGCTGGTAAAGCTGACTTTTCAGAAGTAGATACGTTCATGCCTGCAGGAGGCAACAGTTGATTTGTTAAGGTCACTTTGTTCCCAGTATTCTTGGCAAGCAAAGCCTGGATGGGTTTGGTCCCTTTCAGAAAGTTTGATACTGATGTTGCAGGATCTGTCAAGGAAAGCAACTCTAGAGTTGAACCTTCAAATTGTTTCAGCTCAGTCAAGCAACTATCCAACTGCAGACTACTTTCTGAACTCTGGACCACAGCCTCATTAGTGCTCAGTTTAGCTTTCTTCCTTGCTGAAAGCTCATTAGTGCTTTGATCCAAACAACTATTCTGCTTGAACTGTCGTTTAATGCATTTAGGCAATGTCTTCTGTATCTCTTTAGAAGCTGATTCTTTTTTCAGAATTCTGTTTTTTCCTGCAGGTAAATTCGTCTCTAATAGTTTCATTTCATCTGCAAGGATATTAAAACAGAAACTGTGTTTTACATTTTTGCAACAGATACCCCTATAAAACAGTTTTACAGTGTCTCACTAAAGGCAATACACTAGTTTGCAAGAGTAAAGTTATGTGGAAGGAAATGTCTAATTTTTTAAAGGCATCTGTTCAAGGACCTTTGCTATACAAAAAGGGGGTTATAAGGAAAGGAGGAAGTAAGAAACAAAAACATACATGGAGTGAAACCTGACCAGCAATGGGAGACAGTTAGGAAAACCAAACCTGGTCAGTTAGGTTAATTGATAACAGTATGTGAAAGCATGAAAATGTATATTCCAGCCTCAAGGCTATCTTGAGGGGGGAAAACGGAAAAGCCAGGGAAAAAAATATACAGAGACATAGATCCAACCAAACAAAAATGGAGACAATGTCAAGAAACAACTTCAACAATCACACCAATTAATGGACTATCAGGAAACTGCAGAGGCCTCTTGCAGGAAGATAACTTTCTTAACCTAATATTATAAACCGGGGGAGATCCCGGAGATGAAGCCAGGAGGGGTAAGGGAATTGGTACAGCTATACAACCCATGAAGCAATGTGTAGAGATAAGGGGAGCCGTAAGGACAGCTGCAAAAGGTTACAGCCTGTGGGCCTAGTGATAGCTGCTGGGGGGGTAAGAGTCTGTATCCTCCCCAAATCCAGTGAGTGTGTATTCACTGATAAACTTCAAGCTAGACTAGCTGGTGAGCAGGAGGTCCTGGGGGTCTGGGCTGGCCTAACAAGTCCTAGGTGGACTTGTGAGTGGGGGATGCCTGTGCGACAAAGATGTGAATGCCATGTTTCACACTGAGCATCAAGCTGGACTAGCCAGTGAGCAGGGGATGCATGAAGTGGTAAGAGGGCTGAAGACGCATGCAGGAGGGCCAGGTCAACAGAAGGGCCACGCATTGAGTTTTTGATTGCATGGGGCTGCATGGGGTCCTCTCTGAGGAGAGAGGCCAGAAACTGCCTTCTGCCAGACACAGCTGGCTCCAAAACAAATCCACTGCAGGACATGGCTGAGCCTGTCAGCCAAGCTGGTGATGTCTCATGGATAATGCTTTGCAGAAGCATGTGATAGAATGGACTGAGGAAAAAATGTAGAAAAACAATTCTGTAGACACCAAGGTCAGCAAAGAAGGAGGGGTAAGAGGTGCTCCAGGCACTGGAATGGAATGGATTCCTCTGCAACCCAGTAAGACCCCTGATCACGCAGGTTTACCTGCTCCCATGGAGGACCATGCTGGTTCAAGTATGTACATTGAAGATGCATGAGAGGACCCCACTCTACTGCAGGTGAGTAGAATGCCTTGAAAGAAGTTGCAGCCCATGAAGAGCCCATCCTGAAGCAGGTTCCTGACAGGAACTGCAGCATATGGGAGGTCCACACTAGTACAGTCTTATGCTGAAAAACTCTAGCCTATGGAGAGGACCCACAATGATGCAGTTTGTGAAGCACTGAATTCCATAGCGGGGACCTCACACTGGAGCAGGGATGATGAAGGAGGAGAAGAGACTAACTGTTAAGAACTGACCTCAATCCCCACATTCAATCTTTCCTATGATATCTGACAAGGGAGGAGGTGGAAGAACTGGGAAGGAAAATAAGCCTTGGAAGGGGAGGGCTTTAGGTTTTGTATTTGTTTCTCACCATTCTACTTTATTCTTAATTGACAACAAATTAAATTAATTCTCCTGAAATGAGTCTATTTTGACTGTGACAGCAACTGGTGAATGATCTCCCTTGTCTGTATCTTGACTGTTAAGCTTTTCCATATTGTTTTCTCTCCCTAGCCTCTTAATGAAGGGAGGGGTAACAGTGGTAGGGCAAGCATCTGGCAGCTGGCCAAGGTCAACCCACCATAAGAGTAAATTCCACACAGATCTACTGTGTTGTCACAGAGATAGTTAAGCACAAAAAATGGCAAACACTTCAAAAAAGCAGAATTTTCATCTTGGTCATGTTTGCCCCCTTCAAGTCTACATGTGACAGCTATGCACCACAAGTCATTTTCATATTATCAGTGGTAGAGTTAAGGTAAAAAGTAGGACTCAAACTCATATGGAAAAATTAGGTTCCCAAATGAATTCAATTCAGCTCCTGAACCAAGTTCAAGCTACTGAATTCCAATAAATGCTTACCATTGTCTGAGTGATCTTTTTTGGGAACTTCTATATGTTCTGCAGACTCTGATGATTTACCGCATACTACAGCAAAAGATTCTTTGCCAGAATCAACTTCACTTTCGTCATTACTCCACAATTCTCTGGTAAATTTATCATGGTCTGGATGTCTTTTAAAGTCATCATAGTCCTTCTTCAATCTAGACCTTAAAAATAACAAAACTAACTTTACGAAAAAAACACACTTTTAAACATTAATTTTGTTTGTATTTGCTGCCAAACAAAAAAAACAAAAAGCTGGTGTAGTTTTAATTGCCTGTGACCTTTAAATAATTACAGTCTAGCCCTGTCTGCAAGTCTCTAAAACCAGAAAATGTGAAATGAGAGCAATGTCCCTTACTTTACCAAAACTGAATTTCATTAAGTCCTCTAACAATAGCATAAAGACTGAGTCAAATGACCATCACGGTTTACTGCACGGTTTCCTTTCCCTCCTTCATCTTTTGTGTGACAAATATAGCTGTATGGACTTGAGTATTAACTGTAAAAAGTCTACTCCTTACTTTGAAGGCAACCCCAAGAAGAGAATTCAGTAAATATTGTTTTTCTTAAACACATCAGGCCTCTGGCTCAGCTATGAGACTGTATCGTAACTTTCTCCTTAAGAACAATTTCTTATCTCTGGCCCATTAGAACAGCTGCTGCTATCAGTTCCATAGGGTCACGCTCCACTAAAGAATGTGCATATGACAGAAATACATAGGACCTTCACTCATTTGAACACAATTTATAAACACATCCACTTACCTTGATACTGCTAACCTGTACATGTTTTCATTGTCCCTTCTTCTAAACCATTGTTTACATGGGATGTAGTGGCTATTTTAGTGTACCAATATATTGAACATCAATTGAACTTCAGGATTCAGCTGGTGCTAACCAACACAATGCCCAGAAGGATTATTTAGGAAATGAATAAATAGATTATAGCAATTAACACCTTGTGTGGAATAGAATCTAGACTATTCTGGACCTAATCCTTATGACAGTAACAGTACGATCTTAAATTTATTCATTGTTCTGCATTAGTATAACAGTTGTTTGCATTGAATGCAGTAAGGGCCAGCTGCTCTCTATGAGATGTAGAAGGAGGAGCCATGAATGACATCACAGCTGGTAGGGCATGAGCCTCACCACACAGCAAGCTATTCCACTCCCCCTGAATGCGGCTGCAGGGCAGGCCTAGGGATGGTAACTGGCTTCAACCAAGAGCCCAGATTAACAGGCAAATTCCTGGTGCTGAGGCAGGTCTGAGATCAAACTGGGAAGTCAATTCAAAGTTTAATATCAGGATCCTGCAGTGATGGCTGCCAGGGTCAGGACCCAGCTGAGTGATTTCTGGGCAGCTCCACAGTGATGATGCAGGTAGAAGGTCAGTCTGCGGGTCAGTCCAGATGAGTAGGATCCATGGCCAGGCACAGTAACTGCTGTAGTTGAGCTGGAAATTGGCCCACCCCCAGCAGAGACTGAAGACTGGAGAATTACCTGAAATGGGATCCTGGGCCCATGGACAGGCGCCACATGGAGAGCCTGGTGGGGCTTCTAAGGGACAGTGAGATCTAGTCATTTACTCCCAACTCTGACACTCACAGAGCAGACATTGAAGCCTGTATAAAGATGTAGTGTGGACAATACTTCAACTCTGTCATCAGGATTTTGAGCTTGAAGTCTAGGTGCAGAACAACTATAGGAGCACACTGGGAACTAATACTGTACTAAAGTTTGTGGATGTAATTTCCTTTTCTCTTTTGAGGAACTTCTGCTGTGAGGCCAGAGAACAACTGTAATCAGTGAGCAAAAGTAACTTTCCAATACAATTCAACATTATACTCTGTCATAATCTTGAAAAGACCAAAGACCAGAGGACCTTTCAGAAGGGAAAGAAAAGGAAGTGGCAGGAAGGAAGGAAGTGGCGGAAGGAAGGAAGGAAGTGGCGGAAGGAAGTGGCGGAAGGAAGTGGCGGAAGGAAGTGGCGGAAGGAAGTGGCGGAAGGAAGGAAGTGGCAGAAGGAAGTGGCGGAAGTGGCGGAAATGGCAGAAGGAAGGAAGCGGCAGAAGGAAGGAAGTGGCGGAAGTGGAGGAAGTGGCGGAAGGAAGGAAGGAAGTGGCGGAAGGAACTCTGAGAATGAGATAGTGTTTATAAAGTAGCTTACCTGACAAAACCCCTTCACTTCAGTTGGGGATTGCAAACCTGGCCTCAGCAAAGCACATGCTGCTTTTGCAAATGGCCGATCTTTTAAGTCATTCACCCTTAACATTTCACACCTTGTTATTCAAACATTTAAAAAATTAAATAGTATAAAGATTTCAGAGAAATCAGAAAAAATAATATTATACTTTTCAAAATTCCTTTTATGTTTTTGGGGTTTTTTCCTTTTTTTGGTGAAGGTAAATCTAGCCAACTTGTCGTGTAGAAGAGTCTAATGTATGTAACACTGGTAATACAAACATGCTTAGAAAGATAGAAAAGGGGCCTGCAATCCATGAGGGCCATCCAGATTTGATCCAAAGTGTGTATCTAATAATTTAAGGTTGCTGGAATTTTCTAGACCTGGACAAAAATGTATTAAAAGAAACACCTTAAAACCATGCTTTGTCAATCTTGATATGGAAAGCAAAAATGTACTGATTTGAACAAAATTTGTAACTCTGAACTACCAAAACAAATTTTTTAGGGATATGGCTATGGTAGTCTGAAATGTTCCAGCTATGTTTGAACAACTGACTCATCTAGGATTAGTATAATAATATCAGTTTAATAGAATATATAGATATAAACTATTTAATACATTGTTTCCCAATTTATAAAAAGAATACATGCTAGTTGCAAATTTTTCCAATTTTTTTTTTCATTTTGTTGCTTAATGTTTTTTTCTTGTGTAGTTTACCCTCATTGAGAACAGGTACATTTTCCTTAGCAGATCTCCAAAGTAACTTCTAGTAAAGTCACTCTAATAGCAAGAACTCCAGGATACATGTAAGCATATTCTGAATTATGGTCTTGATTCACTTATTTTTTTCTCATTACCTTTCTCACATAAAAAAGACCATCAGTATCAAAATATGGACAATGAAAACTGAAGGTGAAAAGCTTTCAGCAGCTTTTCACACCATGAGAAGTGAAAAATATTGACAATAAATTGGAAAAAGCAGCAGATCCGATGTACTTCTTGGAATAAGACAGAAGAGAAAAAGGTGTCTTAGCTGTGCAGCAGGGGGAGCGACAATGGAAGAGGTTTTGACAGGAGTATTTGACAACACTTTCCACATGAGAGTAAGTGCTTTTAGCAGTGTGTTGAGTGGAAAAAGGATTCAAAAAACCATCTCTTGGTCTAAAGACTGTTGTGTGTAACTGTCACTCTAAATTACCTCTATTTACTTTACATGGAGCAGCTGGAAGTAAGATAACAGGTACATGTCAGGACATGGGATGTTTCTAAACTTTATTCTTAACTTATTTTCACAAATCTTCCATGCAGTGCAGGATTCCTCTCCATCCTGCTGGTGTTGTTGTATTCCCCACAGTCTGCAAATATAAACAGGAAGAAGTTTAGGGATGGAGGAAGCACCTTTCAATTGATAAATTTCTCTTATAAAATATATCAGTTTTCCAAACAAACTGCTTTGCTTTATTCTTCAGCTCATTGCAGTTAGTATATTCCTTTACTAAACCTCTGCTCTATTCTTTCCTGATGATTTATTTCTGAAAGGGTTGTGTTGGTCAGAGGTAAGCAATCTTACAATAGGTGTAACTCTGAGAGGGTTTAAGTGAATGTACCTGAAGTTTTAGGAAGGATGGCACTTTCATCAGTTACTAAGGAATCTGCAACACAGAATAGATCCCAGACAGAGATCAGAACTCACAAATACACCCTGAAATCCCAAAGCTTTAACAGTGGCTAAATTCTCCATCTTAATACAGGAACGTGGCTAATCTGTAGCACCTTGATGAACAAATACGGTGAGTGATTTTGTGTTTTTGTCCAGTATTGTATATTATGCATACAGCTACACATATATGTGTATGTGTGCATATTTATACACATACCTGCATATAAACACAGACATACCTGAGCCAGTTTTCTCTGTAATTTTAAAATATGTCTTGTATCAGGTAAGGCCTGTTGTGCAGAATCAGTCTTTCATTTTCTATACATAAAAGGCTGCAAACATTTAAATTAACTCCACTGATTTATCTTCAAAAGCATATAATTTCTTGGAGAGCTGAATATAATGAATATTTATACCTTCTGGAATTATGATTTAGGATCTTTCACATAAGAATGAAAGAGAAGGTCAAAATTTAATATCTCAGAAACTGTGAGAAAACTCTGCCTAAATAATGAAAAAAACCCTTGATGCAATATCACTATTTACCACATATCTGGGTAACTATATTACAGTAAAATATATTAAATTCAGAGAATTTAACTGTATGGACATTGACATTAAGTTCTTATAACCATTTTATAATGTATTTTAATAAAAGTTTTGTAGATTTGTTCTACAACATAATGCAAGAATCTGCACAGAACTAAGGGAATATGGAAATTAATTATCTACACATTAGAAAAGGGAATGTTCTGCATAAAAATGCTAGAAATTCAGCGTGGCTGTTGTCTTGATATACTTCAGTTCATATACAGCTTTACTGGGATCAATATTCCCAGTATGAATACAGACGTGACATGACATGTTATTAAAGTCATGATATTAGAGTCACTGGAACAACTGTGAGAGCATTGAGAAGCAAAAATAACTAACAAGTCAAATGGAGAAACTCAATATTTCAAAGCAGTATGGTAAAGGCTGACTTACTCAGATACTATCTCTAAGACATTTGAAAAAAATAGAGACATCTGTGTTTCAGTTTCTAAGCAATTCTGATTTTAGCCCTGAAATAATATGAACTTCATAAAACAAGAAAATAAAAATGTGTAAATTTCCTTAGCCTTTAAATTTCTTACTCCCTTCTAACCACCCCATTTTGTACTTCCTGATCTGAAAGAAAAACTCTGAATTATTGATTCGGAATTGTCAAAATGCTTTAACTGGAGACAGCTTGGCATTAAACTAAAATTAATTTTTACTTTCAGACCCTTCTGAAAGTGGCATCTTCATGGCTTATGTTTTGCAGAAAGGAAGTTGCTGACCAGACTGCTGCCATTTCTACTGTTCTGCAGTCTTTCATCTCAAACAGTGTCTATTTATATGTCATTAACTTGTTCATAGTTACAAAGAAAATTTTGGCTGTCCCATAATTTAAATTCCAGATAATTTGGATGTAATGACCCAAAACATCTTGCTTAAATTCTCCCAAACTAAAATCTGAGTGTTTTACCAAGCAAACATATTTGAGGAGAAAAATAGTTAGAATTGGGGAAAACACAATTTACAGAAGCTATGTTTTCTTTTTTAAGCATGCTCTTTTTAATAGAAACTTTCAAGGTTTCAATTGTAATAAACAGTAGAATAAGGCATTTGCTATCATTATTATGTTTTGTTCATGAGTAATATGAGTTTTTTTGTTAAAAAGTAATTTTATTACAAGCTTTTATAACAGTATCTAGAAATAAAATAATTCTCCCAAACAAGTATTTTCTGTGAACTTCTCTCTTGTTTTGTGTTCCCAAGACCAAATATTGTGTCTGTTTTACACACTGAATCTCTTTAGAACATCGAATGTTGTGGTTTCATTCCACTTGGCAACGAAGACCCACACAGCCACTTGGTTATTCCCCTACCAGTGTCAGGGAGAGAATCAGAAGGGTGAAAGCTGGAAAACTCATGGGTTTAGATACAGACAGTTTAATAAGGAAAGGAAAAGCCAGGCACACAGGCAAAGCAAAACAAGAAATTAATTCCCTGCTTTCCAAGGGCAGGCAGGTGCTGGGGGTCAGTGTCCAAAATCCCGGCTAGCTATAGGTGACCGCCAGCAGTCCCAAAGGCAGGTTCCTTGGCAGAGGCGCGTCTGCAGAACTCCGCCTGAGGCTAGAACTCCCCACGTCCTGGTGGGAGAGCTTTCCAGCCTCGTCTCAGGGGACGGGAAAGAGGCACGTCCAGCTAAAGGTCGTCGGTTGAAAGAAAGAGAGAATCGTCCAGGCTTCTTCGGAGGGTTTATTAGGGGAAGGGGCGCAACAAGGAGGAAACAGCAGGGAAGGGCGCCGAAGAGGTCTCGCACAGATGACCCTGTGCGCAGACACTATATGCGAGAAGGGAGGGGAAAACAATGATCAACAGGATTGGCCAGACTG
>JAYDZK010000128.1:45912707-45930274 GCA_034509185.1 Euphonia xanthogaster | reverse complement strand
GAGGAGGGGAGAGGAGAGGAGAGGAGAGGAGAGGAGAGGAGAGGAGAGGAGGCTGTAAACTCCAGGAGTTTTTATTTACATTAAGTGAAACTACTTTATGTGAGCACAGTTTGTTGTGTTCCAGCTCAGAGTGGGAACCTCTCTAGAGCAAAGGAACTAAGTCCATCCTGAGGCTCCATGCATGGATCAAACCACCACGGGATGCTGAATCATATTTCATGGCAAGAAGTAAGAAGAATAGAAAGGAAAAAAAAACAAAACACATTTTTCCAGACAACCATTTACTTATTCTCTCATTGTGCAGAGGCCAGGGGCCTCTCAGAACACAGTCCCCCAATAACAAAGGTGAGAAATGATCCACAGGCTGGGTGGTCTCCGAGGTGGCCAACACTGACAGGTTGTGTCTGCCAGCAATGCTTTTAGGAATGGTGTTAAAAATCATCAGGAAAAGAAGTGACTTTCTCACTGATTTTCTTTCTCATGCATATAAATCACCATAACTGCCAAATTTAGAAGTGTCAGTCCAGGATCTTCCTTGTTCAACAAAGCCACAGGGATCAATTGGAGCCCTCACAAAGTAGAGATTCAACCACTTGGTGGGAGGGAATTAAGGAATGGATAGGCTGGAAGTAATTTATCCTGGAAACCAGCCATGTGAAATGTGGGTGATATGAAGGGGTCTTTGAGGCTCTAACCCACTTTTCAAGGCCCTCGAGGGCTGCTTGGAAGGCACCTTTCAGGACACTGAGCCATTTTGCTGGTATCACAGCTGACTGTTCTATCACCATTTTCTCAAATTCTATCTCCTCCTGAGGACTATTTTTTGCAGATCATTATTACCAATTACAATTTTTGTAATAGTCTCTTTTCATCTGACACTTGTAAACTTTCTTCTATTCACCAGCTTAAAGCTGTTCCTTGGTAAGCTTGTGCCTATTTAATAAAATTTCAGTGTTATCCATTAATTTAAATAAGCTGCACTTTGTTTTTCTTTAAGACCTGATATTTATTCACATCAAATGAAAAAAAAGAATCTGATCCACTTGACTGCTGTTGTGCTTACATCTCTCTCTGGCCAAAATTCAGGGTAGTAAAGATTAGAACTTACCTAAAACTGGGCTGATGATTAAAAACTTTCAAAAATAAAGGCCTTTCTTAAAACAAATGAAAAACTCACCAGAATTGCTGCTGACTGCTTTGTCTACCACATTCTTTTGTATTAAGATAACTTCTGTGTTTTATATCAGTGGCACAAGGGAAATGGCTTTGTAAGCAATCTGGCCCTTACAAAAACAAACAAAACCATCCCCAACCAATTAAAATAAATGTCATGAGTTTCCTGCTGCAATTATTTCAGGTGCTTTGTTTCCATCTGCAAACTCAACTACTAATCAGCTACTCATTAATCTTAACTATCTTTGTATGTCATCTCCATGCATCTTAAACAGATGAATAAGCAAGCCAAATTGAAATGTAATGGGTTTAGGTTATCTACTTCTTGGAAAAATTAAATGAAATTAAATTTAGTGCGCCAGTTTGCACATGTGGATATAAATGAGTGTAGAGGGCAAGAAGTTCTCATGAAACTGTTGCAGCTAAACCCACTCAATATCAGCCTGAATTTACCAATATAAATTTTGTTACTCAGCTGCAATAAATCTATAATTGTTGGTGTAGCCATGAAAGATGAAATCTTCCTCTGAGCAGAAGAATGAGAATGTGTGAGGATTTCCATTATCTCCTGCAGCTCAACAATTGCTGTTCTATTTACTGCTCAACTTCTGCACCAGCCAAGTCCATCCACAGAAGTTACTTTGTTTCCTGAGGTCTTTGTTTAAGTCCTCAGATCAGACCTGCAGAGGAAGGGAAAATCATAAAGAAAAGTGGAAAATGTCCCTGTCTCTGCTCCCTCTTGTGGTATCAGCTTTTCAGTTCATGAGGGGAAAAAAAAAAAAAAAAAAAGCAAAGTACAACAGAGGAACTACAGCAGCAATTTAAGGGTTTCTTTATCTGAAAGGCCATGATGTGCATTTCCTTGATCCTTTGCCTCTCTGATGTCTTAGGGTGGAACTGATGGGGTTTTTTTTCTTCTCTAGTTTCCTTTCTATTTACTTTCATGTGCCACAGGGTTAAAAGCTATGCACCCCTGTTTTTTGTGAAATTAGCTGTGAGTCATGGGGGCATGGCAGCCTTGGCAATCGAAGAGTGCACTCAGGACAAAAAGCAAGTGGAGCTGTAAAGGACAGCCAGTGGGTGAAAATCAAGAAGGAGAAATTACTCTGCTTTAAAATGAGGAAAAATAAAGTGAATTTAAAATTAGGAATGTGAATTAGAAAATCCATCTGGATTTAAATCTCTGCAAGTTTAAGCACAGGTGTTCCTTTTCACAGCAAAGCTTCACACAACTGCTGTGCATTCTCCGCAGAAACTGCACCGATGGAGGGCTTTTCTCTCTTCCCTTATGATGTGGGATCCCAGCCTGCCATCCATCCATGAGATCACAGAAAAATTAAGGTTGGAAAAGCCCTCTAAGATCATGGAGTCCACCCATTAAGCCAGCACTGCCAGGCCCAGCACTAAAACATGCCACTTTGTGCCACATCACCATGATTTTCAAACACTTGAAAACACTTGAATCATGGTGATTCCACCTCTTCCTGGGGCAGCAATTTTCCCCTTTTCCAGGGCAGAATTTTTTCCTAATATCCAAATTAAACCTCTCCTGGCATAACTTGAGGCCGTGTGTGTAAGTAGAGAGGAAAGGTTTCCCCTCCACCACAGCCAGCTCCTGTCCTTACACATTCCCTCTTCATGTGCACTGCAGGACAGCCTGGCTCTGCACTTTATCCAGATTAAATCAGCAAAGTGACACTGCTGCCAGCTGGGGATGCAGAGGAACCAGCCCATCCATTCACAGAGCCAGCAGGGCATTGCTGATCCTCTCCTCCAGACTCCTAATTGTCCCTGTCCATCTTCCATGTGCCTCACGTTAGCAACAAACCTGGAAACTCCCTTGGAAAGCAAACCTAGACATTAAAATTCAGCTGCAATACACTGGAGTGGGGATATCAAAAGGATTTAGACTATATCCAGTTTAGATTGTAACTTTTGATACAGTGCCTTCGGGATATATATGTAAAGCTGTTAATATTTTAAAAGTTAAATAAGGTACATTGTATTGCTTGAAAGAATTAAAAGAAAAAAACCCCAACCAAATCCAAACTGCCCATGGCTACAGTCTGTGTGTTTTATCAGTTACTTGTTCCTTCCATAATGTGCAAAAGGAATTGTTGAAAGCAGCTAACACAGATGACCTCATTAAAAGAGCTTTTAGAACTGAAATTGCAGGATGGTGGCTTGGTGAGTAAATTTGTTTGCAGTTTAAAAACAAAAAAATGCAAAATACCCCAGAAGAATTGAGTAAAAGGAGGAAAAAGAGTTTATCTTCCCAGAGGAAGAGAAGATAGGAAGAGAAAAAGTCACCATTAATAATCTGATTATCTGGGCCAGTCTGGCACAGGCTGCTCTGACCCGTCCTCAGCAGAAGTGCTGCATCACTGAGGTTAGAGGGAGGATTAAGGCAGAGCTTTGGTGATTGAATTAAAGAAAATTGCATCACTATTATAGTGGCAAACCACTTAAGGCAAATGATTTTACACTTTCTTAATGCATTTTTCTTCTCTGACAGGCAGGATCAGATTGCTTTTTCCATGATATATGGCACATGAAAACGTTTTTAGCTACAGCATTTACACATTTTGGGCAGCTTTTTTCTCTGTCATTTGAGCAGAGATGTTGTCACAGACTCTGATTATCCCAGGCCATATTCTGAAGGAAATGGTCTACAGGACAGAAAGTGTTTGAAATGCTTTAGCCCACAAATCCAAGGCAGGAAACCTGGACTTTTGGATGTCAAGGGAAGGATTTTCTAAATAAAATCCTTTAATTTTTAGAGCCTCAGATTAATGCTGCTGTCCTGGAGCCAGCAAGATTCCCACTGTTCACTTCAATGAGAGCAAACAGCAGCTTTAGATATGACTGAAGTTTCTGTTCACTCCAGATTATGCTGGATGAGCAGCAAATCTGCTGAGTGCCAAATCCATGGGCACAAGAAATTCCACTGTGGATGCATCCCCAGGCTCAGTCCCTGGCAGAGCCAGGACACAACACAGGCACAGCCAGCACCACACGTGGCTGCTGGGTTTCCAAGCTGTCCTTGGAGGCTTGCTGGGGCAGAGTGACAATAAAACTGCACAGCACACTCAGGACACATCCCCAAGACTGTTTGTGTTATTTTAATGGGCTAAAAATGAGCTCCCACAAACAATTTCGGATCTTTGTCTTGATTAGCAGGTTGCTCCTCACCTGGGAATACAGTGGGGTTTGCCTGGCAATTTCTTCCAGAAAAGTGCTTATATGTTCACTTTTTGCCACTGGGAAAAGTGATTGCTTTATGGATATTTTTAATTGTATTAAATTTGACCTGAAAAAGTGAAATGCATTTCCCCTTTTTATTCCCTTCCCCTCTTGTCATCTGTGTTCTATAAATACTGGTGAAAACCCTAAACTGTTCAAACAAATACAGTCATTTAAGGAAAAGAGACTTACCATTGTCATGATGTATTATTTTTATTATAATTTATTTCTAATGATTATATATTATTGTAGTAACAGCAATAATGATACTGGCAAATGTTCAGCCAAACTTAAAACACTCTTGATTACTAAAGTTTAACACTTGCACTTCAGCATTTCTGGGTTTATGTGTTTAATATGATTCTTTTCAGCTAAAGGAGCAGATTCACAATGATTATACTGTGATCCTTGGTGAACCAAGAAGAAGAAACTAAAAACCAAAACCAAGAGCTGGCAGCCAGCGTGTTGAATGATCTGAATTCTCAATTAAGTTTTTGGGGTTTTAAGTGAAGAAATATTAAGGACTTGGGCATCATCGTGGCCATTTGGATTTGAGCTTCCATGTTTTGCTGTGCTCAGTTCCACAGATCCAGCACATGCACAACATCTGAGCCTTCCTCTCTAGTGGGGTAAAGGTAGGTCAGGATAAGAGGGAAAAGAGTAGATGCCACCAAGACAAAGTATGAAGAAACAAAGACATGAAAAGGCAGTGCAACCTTACCTGTGTAATAAGAGAATTTAACAGAGATTGTTTATATTTCTTTCCACATGATTTTACACCATTTCCATGTCCAGAACCCTTTTTTAAACTATTTAGGAGTCCTGGAACAACCTCTTGATCTCCACATAAAAATCTACAGGAAGAAAAGAGGACAATTCTGGGTCAATCCCAAACCAAGCCAGAGCCACTTGCTAAGTTAAATGGAAATGGCATAAGAAAAAGACAAGACTTAAAAAGAAAAAGAAATTGTCCAAATTAGCTCCAGACCAATTTAAAAGGAGTCCAGACTCATGCATCCCTAAATACCTGGAGAATAATGGACAGTTTCACAATGAATTGGGGATGTTACTGTGAGTACAAATCACAAGCTGGAAGCAAAGTTTTCCACAGAGCCTTATGTTAACTTGAAAAATATTAAGAAAAAAAGTTGACCGAGCTGCAAGAAATTGTCAGGAATTGTCATAGCCTTCACCCCAGGTAAAGGACAAGTACAAATTCTCCTCTGTGGCACTTGGGAAGTAATTAGAGCCATTCTGGAGGGACTCAAGCAGTGGCATTTGCACAGACCATTGGGATCATGCAGCTTTTCTGTTTGGCACAGGAAACTTTATCTCTAAAAGCTCATTATTTCAGAGCATTCAGAACTATAGGGCAGGGCTTTATAGATAACAGATTTCTTACCTGGTGTGCACTCTGCAAACCAAAGTCTCAAAATCTATGTCAGTGTTTGGTCTAGCAGTAAATACAGGGAATGCAAGTAGAAAAGCTGCTGAAAAACAAAAGAAATGCATTGTAGATGAGTTTTTGCTTTATTTCTGGGGAAAAAGAAATAATAATATGAATTTTTTAATTTAAAAAAAAAAAACTATAATGTTTTTCTGGGAAAATTTTCATAATAACATTGAAAATATCCTGAAAATTCCTTAATGTTTGCAGAATTATAATTGACTCTTAAAATGGTGTTGTTAGCTAAAGCAACAGACTTGTGGGTGGGGATTTTACCTACATTAACATCAAAATAAAATTGTGCAATTAGATAATTCTTAAAACAAATAAAATAAAGTCTTTTAAAAAAGCAAAACCAAAAAGTGTGAAAGGAAAAATATAAATAATTCAAGCTCTTTGTTTTTCTTTTAGAATATTTCAAAGTCAGTTAAATACGTCTCTGAATTTCCTCTAGTTTCCACAAGTTACTCTCACACAGCCTGAGAATTTTCTTATATTAAAATTCTGTTTACATCACCATTTTCTATCAGTAACAATTCTAGATAAAGTTTCAAATGCAGTTTTTTTCAACAGAAAATTTTAAATTTATTTTTAAAACTGTTTTTTTTTTGGTAAAAAAATATTTGGCAACTAAGACAAATGATGGTGTTTTTTGACCCAGAGAATCATTGCATTTTGTTGTATGGTTCTGCTTTAAGCATGCTCACTGGACAGAATCAATCGTGCTTGACTGTTAGCTTGATCCAAGTAAATAAAAACACATTTTATTCAAACAATAAGAAATAGTTCCCTGGTGATAACATTGTTCCTCATCTTCTGTTCAATTCAGAGCTATTTGCCTGAAATGCAATGTTTTCCTAATACTTCATTACATTTTAACAGAATTCAGCCATTTTATTCTAATAGGTTTAAAATTTACTTCTAGAAACACAATTATTAAGAATTGTTAATAGACTTATGCTCTATTATGTAGAATGTGAAATTATTATGGCAATAATATGAGTTATCACATTTCTCTATTCGTTTATTTTTGAGACCTCTTACTGTAGGAGTTAAGGTTTTTCTATATTATTTCCCCCTTTCATATTGGAATTTCTCTGGTGTATTTTGGGTGGCTTTCACTGATTCACAAAAAATAAGCTGCAAAAAAACTCAAGAAAACTTTTTGTTGCTCCCATAAATAACAATAACCAAAAATTTCATCCCTAATTGTGATTTTACGAGGTGCTTGTATTTTTAATTACTGCTATTTAACAATTTCCCTCACTTCCCCTGCATTTTCAGTCTTGGAAAGCTTTGTGAGAAGAATCTTTCAGTGGAAAACATAAATTTGAAGATGCAGCTTTATAGACTGCATATCAGGAGTCTGTCACTGCATCCTGAATAAAAGACAGCCCCTGCTCCCAGCCCCTGATAGGGCTCACAAAGGGGGATTCTCTGACAGGGTGGGTGATATCACCTGCTGGGATTAAATCCTGTTTGATGGGAGGTTTCAGGTGTCATTCCATGGAAGGGCAGAGCCCATCAGCTCTTTGTGCCCCTGTTTGCTCTGTGTGCACAGCAGCAGAGACCTTCCAGGGGTGACAGAAATGCTCCTGGTGGCTCTGCCAGCAGGGTGACAGCAGCCCATGGAATGGGGAAGGATGGCAGGGCTCAGAGCACAGCAGGCCCTTTAGTTTAGGCTGTGGTAAAAAGCAATAAATCAATAGGGAATGGGACATTCCCAGGGAAAAACACCCCTCCCCAAACAAACAAACAAAACAATAAAACCACTCAAACAAGCAAAACCCAAAACAAATAGATTTAAAAATATATTAATTTTATTTAAATATATTAAAAATGTATTAAATGTATATTAAAATATTAATACAACTAAATTACATACAGACTTGTAAGTTAAACTACAACTAATAGATGGCTTCCAGTCATGTAAACTTGATGAATCAGAACTAGACTCAGCAGAAGCAAGCACTGAACAAGTATCTGTGTACTGCAATCTTCTGTGTGGAGTGGAAGGAAAAAAAAGAAGAAAAAGCCTACTACAGTTACAATAATACAGCACCTAAAAATCTAAGCCAAGTAACACTGACACCACTCTTCTGAAAGAAGTGAAATCCAGAACTTAAGACACAAACATAAGAAATATAGCATCTCACCTGCAAGATTTGTTTCTCTAACACTCTAAACAATCACACATTAGGATCTGGGATATCTGTAAATAATAGTAAAAAGATACCCGGAAAACACAAATAGTATCTAGAAATCCCTGACTGAATATATTGAATTTACCAAGGAAATTAGATTGATTTGTTTTTTCTGCCTGTGGCAATACCTAACATTTCGAGAAGGCAAACAACTTCCCATAACGCGCTTCACATACATCTGTGCTATATACAAATGGATGTAGCAAAAAATCTCTGTGAAGGTAAGGAAGTGCTTTACTGCCTACAGTATAAGAGTTCACAAACCATATACGTTTCTCAAATCAAGTAGTTATGTCACCAAGCAAGACAGTGAAGTTTCTTATATGGTTATTTCTACATTCATATGGTAAATTCAAACAAGATCACCTTTAACTTGCTCACTCAGGCCAAAACCATCATTCTATCATTATCACTTGTTCATATTCAGGAGTCCCAAGCAATAATTTAAAAGCTTAAACAAAAAGAGAGCTTGAAGAAAATAATAATTTAATGTAGAATTTGTTGTCAACTAGCATAACTGCAGGCACTTGGTAACAATACAAGCAAAGGCAGATTCAATATTTAAATTAATGAAAATATTGCACTTAACCTTCTTCCTAACAGATGCTTTGTGTGCAAATGTGTATGTACACATCCATACAAATATTCATAGAAGCCTGTGCATCTATTTCTCCAGTTTATTACACTGTGAGTTTCCTGAACACCTTACCTGACTCTGAAATAAACACACTTACGGGACAAGGCTCAGGGCTTGAAGAATCTAGATCTGAAACTCCACATAAAATCAAACTATATTAAAATCAATAAAGCAAAATCGAAACTACCCTTACCAAACATATTTAAAAATTTAAAGAGCCCTCAACTACCAAAAATAAATACTTACACACTTCACGTTAGAGAAGAAGTGATAAAACAGAGAAGCTTATTTACTAGAACAATAACCTAAACATTCTGACAATGGGCAAAAATGTCCAAATTTTTGTTATATGCTTTATGAATACAGCTGCATGCTACTACTGAAAACAATGCTGTTCATTGAAAGAACTATAGTAGACACTTAGAAGCTTTCTTGACAAAATGACTCAAAAAGAAGTCTGGTCATATGGTGGCTCCTTGCTATAGCCCTTTTAAAAAATGTTATCTGGAAAGAAAATGAAAACACACACACAAAAAAAGGCAGCTAGATTTTGCTTCTTTACAAAAAGGAAAATTTGAATATGTTTAAAATAGAATTTTCATTTAACTTAAATACTTTCAACATATTTTTCAACAAGTATTTACTTGACTATTTTCAGCATCCAGTGCTATATGATATATGGTGCAGTGTAATTCAAGAAGTAACAGTTAAACAGAAATATTCTTTCTCTTTTCCCTAACATGTCCTTATGAAAAGGAGGAGGAAAATTTTTAGAAAGAGTTATAAATAATCAGAAACCCAAATAAAATAATCATTTCTTTCTTCACATCAGCATCTGAAAAGCATGAAATAGATACGGAGTTACAGACAGACCAAGAATTAAAAGAAACCATCTAGAAGCACAAGAAAATGAGCCTTACTCGTTAAATTATAAATAGAGTCTGACATATTATAAAGCATAGCTGATGGAATATATGCACCAAAAGACCTACAGAATTGCTGGTGACTGCTGTGAGCTAAGCACGTATCTGTATAGAGCAACATCACAGTCTTTTTTCCACTTTTTTGACACCAGGTGTCCTATGGTGTAGGTGTTTTTTGATATCATGTATTAAAAACCAAAAAAAAACACCAACCCCTACAGATACTTATACTATGGGAGGGAATTAATATATACAGCAAACTACTTATGGCAAATTCATCTTCTCCCTCAATAACACCCTTTTAAAATACAAAATTGATATCAGAAAGAAGTTGTAGAGGTAGTACTGATAATTTCTCCCTTTTAGAAAAGCTTGTATCTGGTTTTCCAAAAATCATTTCTCAGCTTTAAACAATGGTAACAGAAACCAAATCTTTCTCAATTGGCAGGTATGTGTAATTCATATGTGTTACATAGGTGAAATACATTTTTAGTAAGTACATAAAAGTCCAGTTTTGTAACCCAGAGGCGTGATGGTTCTGTGGATATCCCCCCAGCACCCAGACTTGCAACTGTGTAATAAACTTAAGTATCTTTTCTATGTAATTGGTACTAAACACCCAGCTACCAATGCTGGCTTGGGATAACAAAATCACTGGTGAAAGGCAACTTCTCAAATCACTCCACTGAGGCCTGCTAGAGATCTTTTGTCCATAATACTGGATGAATAAGTTATGTCAAAGGCTTATATTAATTCCTGAGCAGATGAAGTAATGTTTCTGACAGTAGTTAGATTACAGTGCATTTTGAAACATGGTGCACTATGTCTTTCAGACCACACTCAACATAGAAATAAACTTAATTACTGACTAAAAGTAATCAATAAGAAAAACCTTAGAACCTTAGCAGAACCTTACTAAACCTTAGTTTAAAATTTATAAATTAAGAATCTCATATATATCATCTGCTTAGTTCACCTCCTCAATTCAACACAGCCTACTTCTTGTCCACATTTAAAGATATTCCAGTGTAACTTTACATTCACTAACAATTTACTGTGCCATAATCAGTAATTATGTCTCTGCACAGCTTTTTCCAAAGGCTCCATATCTCAGTTTGGTTTCAGTTTAGAGTGGAAGAGACTATGAGGCATCTCATCCCCAAGAGAAGTTCATAGGAAGTCAACATTTTATTAACCAAGAACCCCTTAGCCAGCTCTGTGAAAATTCTGAGACATTAAACTTAAGTTCAGTAGGTCCAGGAGAAAACTGACTGTCACAGGTTTTCCTTTCAGGCCGAAACAAATTCTACAGACACTGTCAGTGAATAACAATTAACAAAGTAACATAACTAGGACCTGAACACTAATTAGGAGCATCCAAAAACCACACTAGGGAGATTAGAGGCAACTAAAACATAAGCCACCTCAAGTTGGTCTTGCCATTATGGGTGAAGAAGGGGAAACAAAGAGACAATTCAGATCTCTTCTAGTACTATTGTTGGCATAAAAATGAGACTAATAATACATTAAGCCCTACAAATGTTCTTGACACTTGTAAATTACTTCAGCAAGAACAATCTAATCTATTAATAACTTCTTCTACATTGGGATCAATGTGATTTGAAAACAGAAACATTTATACAGATGTAGTAAAATTTTTTATTATGAACTCTGGTATATGAGTTCTTGTGGCTTCTCCTTGAAGAACAAAAGCAATGTCAATCCATGCTTCAAATTATAACATGACAACACAGTGGAATTTTGAATAAAAACTTATTTTAATATTTTTTAATAAGACTGCAACTTTTTTCTTGGATATGAAGCAGATTCTTGTTATCCCAGATGAGGGAACAGATGTTTTTAATATCAAACACTAACTCAGTAGTATTCGTCATGGTAGAATACAGTTAAGTTAGCCCTGTCCAACTGCAAGAATTTCTGTTTTTTTCACTAAATTCTAGCAGCAACCACAGTGCTCTCAAATTAACAACAGGCCCTGTTATCTTTCCATTAACAAATTTGTAAGACACACTCTATGTCTTTTAAAGATTTGGCAACTACTGTATGTATCCTGTTTCCTTTTAATCTTCTACTCTTCTATCTTGCTCCCAACAGGTCTTTTACAAAATATAACATGATACAATCCAGAAAATGAAGCATTATTATAGAGTTTTGAAGCTTCCATATTGACACAGCATACACTTTTATATAGTCAAATGAGCTAAGTCAGTCTGAACAAATGCATTAATATTGCTGATTTACAGAACAATGTCCAAAACCCTATAAAACCTGAGTGGTACATGTTTCTGAAGACATGGCACTGAAGCTTAATGCATAGTGTACATTGTTACTTGCTGGAATACCTCACAATGTTTTCAACATGATCAACAGGCTGTTCCTTGATCTACAGGTTAGACAGCAAAACAAAGTTGTTACAGCACTGAAAAGTCTCCAGAAGATTTCTGAACATTAAACTCCCAAGGACAGTAAACCAGGCACTACAACATTGCTGCCAGGCTGTTGAATTCATTTTCTCACATTCAAGCAATGCTTGACTTCATACACAAAACATAATGGTACTCTAAAGAAATAGAAGATATAGTAAAATGGACTTCAAGCAGTTTGACAGCCATGAATTTTCCAGAGCATGAGCATATGGTACAGAATTTACATCCAAGGTTCTTCTAAAATCATGTGCTGTATTGGTTTTCGAGATGAACTGGAATAAAAAGAGATTCAATTTACATTTACTACAACCTCTACATCAGGCACATGACAGTTATTTCAAGCAGCCTCTGGTCCCTCCTGTTTTCTCAACCCTACAGTTGTTCTGAATTTCATCCAATCCCTGTTTCAAACATGTAATTGTAGGATTCTCATGCTCTTACACTGTGCCTTGCACTGAAACTTATCTAACTCCAGTAAGAAAATAACACTTAAAAATTAATGCATAGCATGTACTTGTTTACAGAACTGCTCTGACTCTGTCTTTCCATTACATTCAGTACCTTTCTGTCAATAATTCCGACACAGAACACTGCCACAACAATAACCATCACCTTGTTTCAAAAACATAGATTCAGTAAAGTGGTCACACCTTTTCATAAATTGTAAGAAAGCTGTCACTATGGTAAAGGTCATAACATAGCTGCATTCTCCCGTGAGTTCCGCTCACAATATTTCTGTGAAGTTTTCAGATGGAAAAACTGCATGACCAGTCCATATTCACTATGGGTACCACTGCTACAGCTAGTCAGGAATATGCAAATCAATAGAAACACAAACTGTGACTCGCATGTAGCTGGCTAAGAGAACCAACAGCAGGAAAAAAAATGTTGTTGAAAAGTAATGAAAAGTACTCACTTTTATATTCCTGATGTTCTCTTCCTACTTACTTTTAAAATAACGTTGTAAAGAGTTATTATGACTAGGATCAGATTTAAATCAGGTGTCTTTGGGGACTCAGAACGAGCTTTACTAAATCCCTTTTTCTGCTCTACATTGTAAGGGAAACTTTAAACAGAAGATTTAATTTCAGACAGTCTTTAAGAAATACTAATTAGCATTAAACACTAGGAAATATTACAAAACAACAAGTTATTGTCACAAATTCAATCCAATCCTATCCATTTCAGCCTAGCAGCTATAGGGCCAATGGAGGTTTAACAACCATAGGAAGAAAAGCGCTTTCTTGCAATACTGTAAAGTTATTGCAAATTTTCTCCAGCAAGGTCAAATGAAGGAGTAGTCAGAATAAGATGGGAAATGCATCAACATATCAGGAGATAAAGGACAACACTTCTCCAAACTAGAGCCCTTTGCCATTTGGGTTGTTATTCAGTTTGCCTGGTTTTAAGAAGACTGAAAACAGTGACACAATTCGAGAGCTAAGTCACAAAGGCAAATGTAAAATACATTCCTTTCCCTGAATACTACATATATGAACTTCAACTGCAACTCTTGAAACTACTGTTTAGATGTGGGCAGTGAAATATTTTGGAAGGAGGAATTTGTGATTTAAATAGTAAGACAGTTCTTTGGCTGTTATGTGCAAATGTTTAGGATCTAAACATTTCTTAGCTTTAAATTTCTTATCTTTAAATTTTGACTTCTAGCTACATGCACAGTCATCAGACCTTGACATTTTTTTGTCACCCATATTCTTGGGTTTGGCCTTCTGCTTTTCAGATGAAATACAATATTTATCTATCAGTCTACGCTGTTCTGAAAAGCACCCTGTCACTTAAAAAATTTTAATGTTGGAAAGAATTTGCTAAAATCTAGCACAGATGGCTTAGCTCGGGACTCAAAAGGATTAAGCCTTTACATTGCTTCACATGATATCAAAAATACTACAGCTACCTGAATAATTTGAACTTAAGGTTTTTGTACCTTTACAGTTTGCAAATACCTTTGAAATTTTCCAGTGAGTTAACTGAAATCTGGGTTGTATATCACTTACCTGAAACACTTAACCAGATGCTGCCCAATTCTGTAATAAAAATGTCACAGCATAAATTCTGATGCTGATGCAACCTGATTGTTGGACCCAGGCCCACAGTCAAAGCAGTACTGTTTGGTGACCTAAGACTGCACAGTTTCACTACGAATGACTTTAGATTCATCATCTCATGTAATTACTCTGTGATTCTTCATAATTTGGGTAAGGTAATATAAACCAGAAAATGGACAAACATTTCCACAATTGCTAAAATATAAGATAATGTAAAATGCCTTCAAGTGACACTCTGATGCTAACCAGTCAGTTACATTTATTGTCCTGAATATTTTTTACAACAAATTAACTCTTGCAATTAATTTTGTTCTCTAAAGATACATTCTGGAAATGAATCACAGTTTGATCAAACTATGTTTTATATGCTTGTGTTATCGGGTAGGTAACTTTGACTCTAAAGTTAATATGTGAATTGTCTAATGCAATAAGACTCTCCTTTTTCACAAAATAAAATCTAGACTTATCAACTAAGAAAACAACTTTAAAAAAACATCTGTATCCTCCTAATTTTTACTATAAGTAAAAATGCCAACTTACCAGACTTGTGCTTCTTATGTTTTGCTTTCTTTTTAATTAAAAACAACTTGCTCTGGATCTCAGACTTAAAAGATTTGAATGGATGAAGATGAATCTCACGCTTTCTTTGTAAGTCATCAAGTTTTCTCTGTAGATTTTCATTTAGAATATCCTTCAACTTCTTTTTTTTCTTTTTCTTCTTTTTTGCTAGCATCTTATTTAGTTTCTTATTATTTTGCAGTAAGGTCTCTAGCACTGTTTCTTCAGCAGATTCATGGTAATTTCTGCTTTGGTTTTCATTACAAGTGCCGTTGACACGCATTTGGCAAGCTTTCAGTGTGTTCCCCTTGAATGAACTCAGCTCAGGTCCTACTCTTGCCATTTCAGTGCAACCTTGTCCATTCTCCACATCTGTTATTTCTTCTGAACTAGGGTGACCACCCATATCCACAATCTCTCCTGAAGTAATCAAATTCCTGAAGTTCTCTTTATAACAACCAGTTTTTTTGATGTCACAAACTCTTGAGGCTTTTATTTCACAGTCAACCTTCATTTCCTCTGTAGTGACTCTAAAGCTACCTAAACGTGTTCTTTTTTCTGGACAGATAACAATGTCCATACCTTTCTCTCCTTCTGTCTTGGAATGACACTGCAGCTCCCTCCCAGCAGAACTGACATCCCCATTGCTTTTGTTTACATATTCATGCTTTACTCTGTCCAATTTAATACGTGGCACTTTTTTAACTTTGATGGGAAGAGATGGGAACTCAGGAGCCTGAAAAGGTTTTTGTTTGTAAATTCGAACATCTGCACCACAGAACTGTGGAAAATGAACATACGCATTTTCCAAGCAGTCATAACCAAGAATTACTTCTCTGCACTCATGGATAGGCTGACCTAGCACCGCATCCTGAACATCCTTTTGTGTTTCATATACGAAGTCACAGAGACCTTTTAGCAGCCATACTTTTTGATAGAATGGTAGCTCATGAAATGGTTTTTCCTCTAAGGGATTAACTTCTCCCAGAACTTTGAAAAACTGGGGACACAATCCAAGTTTTTCTGCAGCACAATTAGGATTGTCAGTCTGCCCCACAACAGTATACCAGTGTTGCACTTTCTTTCTGAGTGCTGCTTCCCAAGTCCTGTAGGAAAATGTAGGCCTGCGATGTAATGTAGGTCTGCGATGAGGAGGACTTAACAAAGAAGTCATTATTTTAGATAAAAAAACATTACACTGAGGCATCAGAAGACAACGTTCCAATTCATAGAATACTATTTCAGGTAAATTTAAAATCTGTTGGGCCAAGCAAAGAAAATGGCCAATAGCTGGAATCTCCCACATTGTCTCCATCCTTGTAGGTGCCGCTTGAGCTAAAAGTGATTTTTCCCATTCTTCTATTTCTTTCTGACTAGCTTCTTCTGCTTCTTTTCTTTCTTGATCTCTCTGCCTATTAAAAGAAATTTCATGAAAATTCAGATAGTAGGCGAACAAAAAGAAATGAGATAGGAAAAAAAACAGAACTACAGTATGTCAAACATACTTATCTCAAAGTTAAAAAGAGCACAGTTTTACTTCAGTTTGTCTTCGCAGTGCAGAAAGCATCAACCAAAATGGGAAATTATTGTCATTTTTTCTATCACCACTAGTTTTAACAAGGGAAAAAGATAAGAAAAAAGCCTGGCATACATCAATAGTTTCAGTTGTTTAGACTTTGAGGCATTAAAAAAAATATATTTCCTTCCTCAATCCCTTTTAATCAGAATTAAGTATTTCCAACAAACTATCCAAATAAAAATCTCTGAAACAAACTCCATGTAAATCTTTTTTTGAAATGGCTGCCCTGTGGCTCATGTCACCTCCCTTTTACCTCCCTTTCTTAGCACACAAGTATACATGCCTAATTGCTAAATGCTTCAATTACATGCACAAGAACCATTTTCCCTCCCACTCCAAGTTGTGCTGTGTTTTGACTACCAATTTGCAATGGTAGTCAAAAAAACCCATAAAACCAAGTATCAGGACACACAAAGAATGTGATGGGAAATAATAACAAAAATAAAATGTTATGATATTAATTGATTTTCCCTCACCTGAAGAAATTTATTCAGTTCTGGTCCCCCTATTTAGAAAACAGGATAGATCAGAAATAACATGCATTCGGAGAAAGAGGTTATCAGTAACCAGAAGCCTGTAAAAACTTCTGAGTAAACTAAGAGTCCACACAAAACACTGGCAAGAGGAAACACGACAGCAGTATGTAAACCTCTTATGGTAGACTGGGAACTTCTATTTGCTTTTATTTGTAAATTCATAATGAAATTTAAGGGCAACATGTGTTGGAAAAATAAATGCTTCCATTTCAGATAATCAATTACATGTAGCTTACCATCTAAGATACAAGATATTTCAACATATTTCCAAAGCAGAAAACTGGACATCTGCATGAATCATACAAATATCAAAAGTTACCAACAGAAGTAAATTTTCTTTAATGCTGCTGCACTAGTAAACTAACATTTTTGCCTGAAGGCACAACCAGATTCTAAAAGACAGGATTAGGATACAGATATACTTGCAGAAAATGTTTTTTAGAGCTCATCCTAAGCTTCTTTTATCTTTTTCTCTGAAGCTTCTATCACTGGTGAAAACTATCACCTGCCTCTAACACAAATGTGACCTGCTACTGGAATTTACAAATCCTTATTTCCAAATTGCGAACCTCCAATTTTATTTCTTCATGAACAGGCAGCAAGTAAACGCCATGTATCTATTCAAAGCATCAATGCCTTCCAAATTTGACAAAAGAGTAATGATAAATGAAAATGTTTCTTTTGACAACATGAAGCTGATAATGGCTTGTAGCTTGGAGGACATATATTTCAACCATTAACTATTGACTAGCTA
>JAYDZK010000128.1:45805460-45818267 GCA_034509185.1 Euphonia xanthogaster | reverse complement strand
TCTTTGTTATACCTTTTTCAGAGCCTGTCTTCTGTCCTATTCCCACACCAATATTTAATATTTCCTCTCCCTTACATAATCTGCACCAAATATTTGTTCTCTGAGGAATCAGGAAGTCACAAAATCAGTAGCTTAAATATGGAGACTCAAGCTTGTGTGCTTCCTTTTTTTTATATCCATGTATTCAATGCAAAGAGCTCCAGCTCTTCAGTTCTTAAGCTTTACAATTAATCAAGGAGTGTAAAAGGTAATATGAAAAGGGATGGGGAGATGGGAGAGCACAGCAGATAGATTGATCTGAGGAAAAGAGTACTAAAATGTTTATTTTTCAAGAATGTTACATTTCAATGTGTTAAATATCAAGCAGTCTCTTAGCTGCTTTGTTCAGGATTAAATAAGAAAATATAACAGAGAATGGTGATATCAGCAAGCATACTCAAGGAAACCTATTTTGTCAAGTCAGCTGAAATTTTTGTGATGTCTCATTCCAGAGAGCTAACACTTTCTCCTTCAGTACTTGTGAAGTATTACTTTTTCAGTCAAAAATGTGTTTTCAATATATCTAGAGAAAATTAAAGGTATAGTCATTTCACTGTTTGCTATTTATAGATAACAGTATGAATGGATACAAAGGATTTCTAATTACAGTATTTGAAAACTTTGAAGAATGTATTTTTATCCGGTATTGTAGTTCAAAGGTTGCAAACTTAGTTAATACAAGTCAGTAAAAAAGGCCTAGAGCCTAAAAAACTAAAGGTACATTAGGTGACTATATAGGTGGATGCATTTAGTGATTCATGTATTTCATTGTCAAACAATGAGTAGTTTACTTACTCAAATAAATGTTTTGTTATAATTTACTCTGTTTGAGCAAAGTCCTGGGTCTCGTTGGATCTTCATCCAGAGCCAGACTCAACAAGATATGTATTACATACTCCATGCTGTGTGTAGTCCAAACCTCTGTGCCCTGGTCTCTCTTTCTGATTTCAGCTACCAGAAGGAAAGTTAGTTGCTATGGAACCTGCAATTCAAAAAACTATAAAAAAATAATGGTAGAGCTGGTATTGGAACTTAAAGTTAATAATAAATTATTGTTAGATGGTTAAAATAGTGATTTAAACAGTTTCTCTGTGTGGTCATTGTATATTATATAAATCGGAATATTTTAGCTTGTTTTATAGCCCAGTTGTACCTGACATCTGATACAGTTCTGTGGGCTCTGAAGGACTAGTAGTGGATGGATTTATGTGCAACTCTTGTTCCTTGTTACTTAGAATTGTTAGTGGTATCTGGTCTAAGAACTGCGAGACCATCCCAGGATGGACTTGACATGAGTGAACAATACTACCTTGGCTAAGCAATGGCCAAAAAGAGGAATAACAGGATGAGTTGCAAGAGAGCAGTTACAGTAACAGTGAGTTGGGCATGCAGGAATGATGTTAGAAAAAACAAAGCTCTTTCAGAAGCATATGTTTCATTTTATGATTCTAATGTGGTCATTTTTTCTTTCAAAAAACACTGACTGCAGTAAAAACATTTTAGCCAAGAACACTAGCTTGGACTAAAAACCACACAAATGGAATCTGTAATTAAAATTAGTCTTTGTTTAATACTATTCACAAGTAGCTACTAATAAAACAGTTCTTAAACCAAATTCCACTTGCACAAAATAATTGTATTATGCTCCTCAGGAGTCTTAGGCAATAATTATTTGCTCTTACTCTTTGCAAGCGTGGGAAGTATGTTGTGTAATTATTCACATCTAATTACATATGCATGTATTATAAAGGAATGATTAAGGGAATTTACATTGATGTATTGTTTTGTTATTATTTTTCCATTTTTTTGTTGTTCTGGATCTGGATATGATGGATTTTAACGTGGCTAACATGGCTTCTTTGGCACTTGCATAACTGGTTGCATGGAGTAACAGCAGATGGGGAATCCTTAATAGTGTGTATCTCATTCAGCTGTATTTTGGAGAAGAGGAAGTAAAGCACCACTGTGCTGTGACTAGTTCAAACATGTAAGATTACATAGGGATGCCTTCATAAAGGTTCCTTTTAGAAGTATCAGAATTCACTGTTTATATTTAAAATAGATTGATAGATTTAAACTAAGGCTGTCCTTCTCTGATTTCTTTATTGTGTGGCTGAAATTGTCATCCTGGTAACAGGCTGTACTTTGAATACTGCAAGTTCTAAGAAAGTAAAAATAAAAATACAGGTTGGTATTTTTCATACGAGGAAGAACAAAATATTAGGTTTGGGAAGTTATCTGAAGAAGAGGAATGGCAAGAGTAAACCAGGAATTCCTTTAATGGGATAAACTTGTTAGCTTAAACTGCTGTCAGTTGTGCTTTCAGATACTGAAGGATTGCTTCACTCTAAATACTAAAACTTAGTGAATTTTACTCCTGTGAAAATACAATAAGATTATTCATATTTTATAAATTAGCCTTTGGAGTGTGTGAGAGTAAGTATCTGTCTGGCACAATGTTGGTACCTGACAAAGACTGTAGCTTAAACCATATGTGTATTTATGTATATGCATATCTTCATGTGTCTCATATTGATAATTAAAGATTTTTAATCTGCAATAATTCTGTTGTAATAATTTTTTTATAGTTGGTGTACTGTTCAAGTGTTTTTTAAATATTTTCTTTCCGTGGTCTCCATATTATTAAAGGAGCGTCTGTTCATTATCTGAACACTTGAGAAAATGCAACAAGATTTAGAATAGTAAAATGGTTTGGTTGCTTAACACCAGTAGTAATACTGTCAGTACAGAAGGGAGAAATTCTGGAGATGAGTTCCATTTCTTACAGTCATAACATTCTGGCTGACTGTGGTGGCAACCTAGTTAGATTTTTTCCTATCTGTCCTTGAGTCTTTAATGATTAAAAAATCTTGCAAGACAGAAAGGTAGAAAGTTAAATAATAATTCCAGGTTGGAAGGTCAGGAAGGTCTGTTAACTCTTTGATTTGGAGCTAGTATTTTAACACTGTGTGCTTATCATAGCGATAAAAAACTGTGGGTGAAACAAGAGGAAAGAACAATGGGAGAGATCAGGCAAATTTTCAGATTTGAAGGGGGAAAAAAAGTTAGCATTGCTTTTTAAAATGGCATATAATTTATATTTATACTAGATTTTAATTAAGGAAGAATAATAAAATACTAGAAGTGCAAATAAAAGTATTTATGACTGCATATTACTTGAACTTGCAACTAGTTATTATAGTTGATTGTTTTACTGGTAACAAAGTTAAGCAGTAGCACAGTAAGTTGTCTGATTTATTTTTTTCTTAATTGGTGTTTTATAAAATAAGCATAAACTCATTATTGAATTTTCCTTTTAGATAAATGAATTGGTGGATGCCCGTGATATCAACATTGGAGCCTGGTTTGAAGCTCATATAGAAAATGTTACCCGAGCAACAAAGGGACATAAGAATGGTAAAGCTCAAGCGAAGAGTGGTAGCACTTACAAAAGGACTAATGGAAACTTAAATCAAGATCATTCTAGAGAAAATGCAAATAGTTTGGACAGTACACCTTCCACATCTTATTCAGACTGTATGGACACTGATGAAGAAGCTATTTATCATATCAAGTACGATGAGTAAGTGCTCCTGATACTATTTTGAGGACACCACACATTGTTATTTGGTTTCTGTAAACCGAGAATTTCTTGAAGAAGCTTGGAATCAAAGAAAGCAAGTTCAATATTGCAACCAAGAAAAAAAATACTGAAAAATTTATAACACTTTTCAGTTGGATATAGCAAATCCATTGGCAGCAATGATGTCTTTCATGCCTAAATATTTGTGAAGTATTAGTATCTTCTCCTTATAAGAATATCCTTTCTATATAAGGATATACATCCTTTCTACATAAGAAAAAGAACCATATAACCAAATTTTTACAGTTGGTTTTTCCAAGTAAGGTTTTTTTAAAATTTTTTTTTTAATTATTTTCAGTGTATATTGAATTCCTTTTAATAGAGCTGAAGGAAGCTCTCATTGAAGCAAATTTGTATTACTTTATTTGGAGTAAAATAAATCCAAATTGAGTAATTGTGTGCAAAATTTCAGATCTGCACTTATAGCAGAGATTTGTTATTGAGAACTTTGTGACTGAGGGCTTGAAACTCTTCCTGAACTGGAGAAGAGGGCATTAAGGGTAGAGTTTTTTCAAGTTAGTTTAGGGTTTTTTTGTCCCTTCTCTAGTCATAACAAATTCTAGATCCTGCAATGTGTGAGTGGAAAACCTTGAGTTTGAAAGGATTTTGTATTTATGAGCAGGCTTTGCACTGCTTCATTTGCTTGGGATATTGTTCTAAAATTTTTTTGGTAATAATGTGTTAAAGCAGTAAGTTAAGCTTCAAAACAAATAAGATTTTTAATGAGTTGAGTATTTTAAATTTTTGATACTGAGATTAGTAAAAATACTGTAGTCTGTGAAAAGTAAGATTGAGGTAGAAGGATGCAAAGTATATTAAATATTAACTAAGTGTAGATTTACACAAGCCTTTTTTACAGTAGCTATTTCTACTCTATATACTTTAGTACATAACTTGCATCTGAGTTACAGAGAGCACTTTTTGTTCGTTGTACTAGTAATAGATACAACTTAATGCACTTTTTTGGCTCTATGCTGAGTTTGGATTCCATATGTGTGACTCTAAGCATTTTACTTAAAATGTTAGAGAATTAAAAATTTGAAAATTACATAGTCAACTATTATGATCTAAATGAAAATATTTTTCCGTGCAATTACTGTCTTTGTGGTGTCTTTAATATGATCTGATTTTACATTACTGTGGATATCTGTAAGTTAGAAATTGGCATACATTTCTGAGAAAGTGTTTGCAACTGTTGCTGTGAAATTGTTTTTTTGTTTGTTTATTTTTGGGGTTTTTTTAAGCTGTGTTATTTTTTATGAGTTGGAAGTATACAAGTAGAAGAAGTTTCACAACAGTTCTGGTTTTTCTTTCGTATAGTCTTACTAAACTAAAAGATTGACCTCTATTAACGTGTACTTCCCTTTCAGCAAGTGAAGACAGTCTTTTTACTCCTACAAGGTGCTTATGTATAGCAGCTCTATACACTTAGCCATCAAAAGTAAGTAAGGCACAGAAGCATAATGTGGCAAGATGGTCACAGTTAAACTGATCAGTCTTAAGGTATTGGAAGTTAGAACTTTTGGAAAGAAAAATTATTGGAAAGTCCAACTTGTACATTTATGAGTGAAAGTTCTTGATGGATGTTCCTGATAAAATTCTTTTGGAGACTCACTTTTTTTCTTTTAGTGTTACCCAACATGCACATTCCTATTGTAACTACATTTGTGCTTCTACCACTTTGTTTTCATACATTAGTGTTTACCTCTGATGTCTGTAGACATCACTTGTATTCTGCCACCTCTTTGCTTGATGTGGATAAGTAGGAAGATCATGGTGTGCTTTGACATACAGTTATTCTCTGCTACAGAAACATATTAATTTATCTCTTCACTCCTGTTCTTCAAGCTTCATATCTTACTGTGAGTACTATGCCCTCCACAGTTACTTGCACATGGGTGTTTTGTTTTTCAGGTTTGGATTAAGCATTTTGCTGCCAGATGTACTTGGCATTTTCTAGTCTGTCCTTGTGGTGCTGTTTTGGAGAAGCTTTTTTCCTTTTTATCTCTGATAGATGGCGGCTCTCATGGGTGACATAGTTTTAGCTCCATCTTTCCTACAACAGGTGTTCTTACATGACACAAACACACTCTCCATTATCTGAAATAGAGTAAAAATTACTTACAAATGAAAGATATAAGCCTCGTGCTAGTAAAGCCATCAAAATTACTTTAATACATTGGAAGATCTATCTATCAGAGGTGGGCACAAGTACACAACTTCTTAAATCATAACTGATGCTTTTCTGTCGGTTACATCCTTCCAATTTGGAAAAAAAAATCACCACAAAGATTACAGTTGAGGGATAGGTCAGCTGTAATGCATTGAATTGGTCTACTCTACCCCCTAGATCAGTACATTCTCCTATAGCAGTTTTTCTTAGGGGGTGAAGCAGGACTTGTCGTTTTCTTAAGTGAGAAAGCTGGCTTTAGCTAGCTGGCTTTTCTAGGTGCTGCTAGATTTACCTGTCACTAGTCCTGTACAAAACCTAAATGCTTTAATATGCAGTTTTAGGTTCCATAAAAGTGTTCCTCCTCAGAGGGGTTCAGTGTTCATTTGTTCCTCTTTCAATTTCTTGTTTAAGTAGTGTAGTTACAGTGAATGTGAACGGAAAACATATGAGAGAGCTCTTTCTGCAAAGAGTATAGGTAAGGGAAATTGCCCTTTCTGTGCAAGAATTAATTATAGTAATCTCAAAGGGGTAGCTACCTTTTGACTGAACAGAGCTTTCCTACCAGCTGTGACTGCCGCAGATAGGAGGTACTACATATTCCTGTGTGATTTTGTAGATAGCAGCACTGGTGAGTTGTTTCTGTAGTGGTTTTCTCCCATCTCTTCCACCACCATGCTCAGCCCCAGCTGTGTGTCTAGTATTTAACTAAATTGCTGCAATAGTTATAAGGCCCATTTATTTCTGCAGAGAGAAAACCTTGGGCCTTTGGGAGGAAAAGAACTCAGTTTCAGATTGCACTTATCAAGAATTTTGACTCTAGTTCAAAGATTTATAATTGCTTGAGAACCCTAATTTCACCAGTGAGGAAGAGACTAAAATACCAGTTTTATTACCAGTGCTGACCTTCAGGCAGTATCAAATTTCTTGGCATCCCTTTGTGGCTATGTAACTTCTGCATGACAGTCCATCTTCTGCTTTCAGTTTCTGAATGCAGGTTTTTCCCTGATGTCAGCAGTTTGAAGGTGTGTTCCCGTTTTTGTCAGTGTATCTTCCTCCCCTTAGACTTTATTCCCTGTATTTCCATTTTGTGTTTGCATTTGTGGGCATCAGAAGGAGCCATTAAACACTTTGAAGTCAAGGATGTACTATCAAGTTTCACACAAAACTATCATACATTTCTTTCTTCTGCTACCAGCAACTGACTTTAAATACAGAAGAAATTAACCTGTCTTGAACATGAAAAAGCTGAATCCTGATTTAAAAGGACTTGTGAGGAAGCCAGCACATGCTGATGTCCTAAAGTTAGCTGAGATAACTGTAGGTGATCTCCATCACAGCTTGATTAAGAATCACTTCCAAATCAGAAACAGGACATTTCAGTAGCAGAGTGGCACCATAAGGACATGCCTACAATGCTGGGTTATATCAGCATTTGCCCTTTCCTCTTACTTTATTGTATTTCATATTTGTTACTGGTGTAGCACTGGTTATCTTGTACTTAGTTTCAGAGACACAGTTCTCATTCTGCAAGTATTGGCTTCTTGATCATTAGCTCCCTAAAGCAGTAGGAAGACTTAGGGTTTACCCTAAATATTTGGATTACAATCAAGTAATATCTTGTCCTTTCTTTTCCTGTTTCAGTCATTTGTAATAAAGTCTTTCCATTTAAGAAGGCGCTCAGCAGAAGCCACAGGGAGGCTGGATGTTTCTGCAGCATGAGAAATTTCAGAAAGTTTAGACAACTTATATGCAAGCACAGATTAAGTATGACTCAAGTGTAGGTAACTTCTTAACAGGCCATTGTTCTGGCTGATATTCCCCTCAGGTTTTATAACAATCAGAGAATTTTATTTTAAACCATTAAGTAATATCTGCATCATATGCCACATAAAGTATGTTGTAGTTATTTTTTCCAGGGAACTAATTGCTTCATGCTTAATGTGAGCTGTGGAGTAATGCCCTCAGATTTTAAAGAGGTACACACACACACACACATTAAGAAAATTAGAATTTCACTGTGCTGCCACAGAGGTCATAAAAAGTGTAGTCACCCTGTGGGGCTGTTAAAGCAATATGCGAGACACAGTCATAGCTGGAGAGCACAGCCTATACTGAGGCAATGAGGAGAAAAGTTCTAAGTACTGCCTGGTCAAAAAACCCCACTTTCTACTTGAAAGTGTAATCCACAGCTGAAGAGATTGTCAAGAGAATAATAGTAGTAAACTTGCTATTATTTTCTCAAGGAATGGTTTGAAGATTAGATTTGCTTAATGGGTCCATTTTCTGAATGTTTTTAAAATGAAATTTTCACATACAGGTAGTAGGCTGGGATTTAATCTGGGAATTCACATAGATCACGTTACTGATAAATTGATTTTTGGACACCAAAAGACATTATGAGCCGTTCTCAGGTGAGGTAGCCCCTACTTCTTTCTTATACTTTGCTTTCCAGCTGTGTACATCTGATAGTGAAGTTAAATTGAATTTTGTGGTTATATGACTGTACAATGAAGTTCTCGTTTCCTAATATATCTAAAAACTAGTGTTTACTCGGTGAATGTTACTGGGCTTTTCATTCATCAGGCAAATAAATTAATCCTATATCCAATGGGGCCTCATATATGAAAGATTCCCTGCTTCTTTGAGAGGTAGCTGCTTTGTGCAGCATTAGTGATAGTGCGTGATGCAAACTGCTCTGTTTTGTCTTCTGTGAAGAAATGTCAAAATACATTCCTTTACATGCTGTGTGTTTCACAGTTAACCCTTTTAAATGTTTAGCTGAGTTATCTGACTTTTTTCTTTATATACATCAAACACAGGAATGAGTGCAAATCAGGAGGATACATGCTATCAGATTCCTGACTCTAGTTTAAGACACTGAAGTGAGGAAAGGGATTCCTTTTGAAGGACATGAAGTTAATGGCTAGAAACATGACAAAGTTATGGGAGCTGTAGACTGTAGTTTTTTTATAGCACTTATATCCTTTTGTTTATGNNNNAGAGTTTAGAATTTCAGAAGAAAAAGAGGAATGAAAGCTATATTATCCGCTAAGTAGAATGTTAAGACAATCTGTTCCTAAGGGTACCACATGTTTTTTCTGACCTTATGTCAGTCACAAACCCTTTTTAGAATTAGTCTGAGTAACTACTTGGAGCACCTCTCCTAGCAATGTAATTTTGTTTTCCAGTTCCTAGTTTCAATAATTAGTTGTTTTACTCATTCAAAATTTTTACCTCATACAGATTATTAGACAAAGCTAAAGTAATCAAAGAGCTGATGTGTCAGATGTTTTTTTTCCATATATCCTCACTAGAAAGCATGCCACCAGAATCACTCATACTTGAAAGTATTTTATGGGAGTAGCTACACACTGCTGCTCTTCATTTCGAGACGTTAGTTCCTTGTAAGGTTATTTGTCACATTTGCAAGGGGTTTCTGACTGCTTATTCCGTGTTTTATAATGTCTGAGTATTTGTATGTATTGTAGTCAGGATTTTGGCAACAGGCATTAACTGTAAGACTCTGATTTCTAACCTTGTAGGCACCTTGTGCAAACTAAATAGGAAAAAGTTTGAGGAAACAATCTAGGTGTTTCTTATGTCTCTTTAGAAAGGATTTGAGCTAAGAGAGGGAAGCTTTGCTGTCCTAGTAGGTGTTTGGGAGAGCAACTAAAATAATAACAATTAAAGTTTTTTTTGTTTAAAACTGATTCTTAGCTGAAAAAAATATGTAAACAGTGAGAATAAGATTGAATTTTACCACTTATTCATTTATCTTGAATTAGCTGTAAGTGTTCTCCTTGCATTTCTGAGGAAAGTTTTTTGAAAAAATGCATGACTTGTCTGCTATCCAGGGAAGTAAACCTGTTTTTCACGATATTCACATTACTTAAACTTGTAATACAAAATTATTGTATTAAAAATTGAATGTTCTGTGTATTTCTTACACTTCTGAACTTCTGGTTTGATACTTTTATTTCCAGGTTGTCTCCCTTCAGAGTATTCATGTTGTCCACACAGCCCAGTTGTGTAAGACTAAAAGTTACTTTTTCTGGAAATTCAGAATTAAAGTAATTAGAAAACTAAGATGGTTCTCTTCAGGCTATTAATATGGTTTCTCAGTGTTTAAGCTGCTTAATTCTGTAATTATTAGTTGTTAGGTAAAGTTCTCAAAATCTTGTTTATGTTCCATGTGACTGATTTTTATCTTTATTGAAATTCAGTATCCTTTCCAGTCTGTCTTTTGAAATATATTACTTGTTTTTCTTGTAAAAACAAATTATCAGACCTACTATTTTTTTGGAAGTGCACAACTTGACTACCCCAGTGATTGATTTTTTTTTTTTCCATTTATAATTGTGGCTTACAGTGTAGTGCTTTTTGAAACACTGTGTTGGCTTTCTCAAACAGTACATCAAAACTGGGCTGATTATTTCCTCAGGTTAGAATGGAGTGGGGTGGTAGCAACCTAGTTTTTAACCAGTTCCACCATCTTAGTCAGATTTACCTCTTCCAAGAGTTCATTCCATTCTGTTTCTTTTTTTGTTTTTTCCCTTCTATTCCTTCATTCCAGGGTTGGAGTGACTCATTTCTGAATTTTGTGACTGAGAAAATAAATTATACTTTTATTTTATTAGTATTGGAAAATAATTTTTAAAATTCTGCACTAACATTCCTCACTGTATTAGTGTGGAGAGTGGTTGGGGAAGTCTTTACTTTTGTTTTTATTTTTCCAGTTCTAGTTGTTCTAGTAACAGCTGGGAAAAGTGTTAGAGGGTATGTTGCAAGGTCTCAGTAAACTGAGCAGGCTTGGGTTTATTCTGACATGGAACTACTATGTGTCCTAGCATTTGAGCATTTTAGGAACCACTGCCAACCATCTGGCCACAGCTAAGAAATACTGGAATTTTTACTTAATGAATAATTCTTTGCTATGGAGACTGTCTAAAAAGACAGGAAATCTCAAGAAGTTCTTGATATGCTAGTGTTAGAAATGCTACAGGAAGGAATTAAATTAGAGGCAAATCTATGGGCAATATTAATTAAATTCTTATGATTATGCTTGCTGGTATAGCTCCTTTCTTCAGTATTAGTTTCCAAATGTCCTAAAAACATGGAAAACCAAGAAACTGTCCACAGCTGTTTTAAATTTAAAGGTTTAATTGCACCATATAATCTTCATTTCAGCTGTACATATTTATGCTAGTCTAATTAAAACATTGCTGTGAAAATGTTTGTTTTATCTTGAGTATGATCTTAGGATTTTAAAAGTAACTGAATAAATGAGGAAACACTGTCAGCATGTGTTCATGTCTCACAGTAGTCCTTTATTAAAGCTTCCCAGAATGGGCAAGAATTAATTTTCATGTAATTCTTGAGGTTAAAATACCATATTTATTCTCTTTATATTTTGGTTTATCTACATCTGTATCTTGTGATCTATGCTTAAATATTATTCTTGCGTATTTAAGATACTAGATTTTAAATTAATGTGTGATTTTTACAAATGGCATGTTAAACTTTAGGAAAATGAATGTGAGGTAGTAGAATTTTCTAATGTGAGCATAATTTTTTTTCATATTTAAATAAATTGTGGCATTAGACATTTGAGGGCACAAGTTTACCGTGAAAGTACTCTTTACTTATTAGTATAATAATGAATAGTGGTACTGAGCTTAACATACAGAGTTTTACTCTGCAATTTTTAGCCTAACTCAAAAACTTGTGGCAAGTCCTGCTTCTGCTGTTTTGCCTGAGGTATCAGTTATGGACTAATATGAAGGGTTAAATAGCTAGTAGCATTCATCAGCAATCATGAAAACATTTCTCCATGTGCACAGCAGTAAAAACATTGAATATCTGTAAGCCTTTGCAAAAGAAAGGTAAAATGTGGCAAAAGACATCTCATTTGTTTTTTTCTAAAGTTTGTTAGTTTGCATTTCTCACCAGCTGATTAGAGAGAAAATGCACTCAGTGGAGACTCAGCCTTCCATTTCTTCCTTTGGAAAACAGTTTCTGTTTATAAAAGGGGATTTTGGGGGTGTCTTTTGATAACTGATAGGTAATATTTTTGCTTGGGTTTTTTCGTGAACTACTTTCAAGAACAAAGGTGGGAAGGTGTAGATGGTTAGTGATGACAGTCTTTGAAATTCCTCATCAGTACAATAGGAAGGATCTGTTCTGAGTTGTGTAGAGCTGAGAAAGATAATATGAATCTGAATTTAGGAAAAACCTTTGTCCAAAGCTTGCCCAGGAAAAACAGAAGCTGAAGACATTTTACTTTCAGAAGAGTACAGATTTTTCAGATCAAGGTTAAGTTTCTATGAATGTCAACTCTTGTAAGTCAATTTTTTTTTTAATAGTGACATGGGAATTTCTAAAATGTTTATTTGTTATTTTTATGATTCCATATGTATTTCTTACTTGATTATTTCACTGTATACATAAATGGTGTCTGGTTTTGATCTGTCTTCTCTAGTTTCCTGATGTTTAGGCACTATTTTGGTTTCAGAGTTCAAGTAAACTGAGTCATTATTTGCTGTGTTCTACTTGCTGTCTTCTACAATCTTTAGGAAAGGTTTACTGTAAAACTTTTGGAACTGATTAGTAAGTCAAACATAGCTGTCTTAAGATTTCAGTAGCCTGTTGTACAATAATGTGATGTTATTTAGGCATTTAATAAAGTAGGCATGATCTCTATAGCTGTTTTTTTTCTTTTTCTTATTACCTGTAGGTGAATCAATCATGGTTTTTGTGGATATAACAGTTGAAATGTTAATAATTAATACAGTAGAACAATATGGTAATTCTTTAGGCAAAAGTTGCATGGCATAAAGGCAGAACCTCAAATGTTAGCTTTTCAGTGTGCACTGAAAGGCTTACAGATAATGGCAATAGCTCTGTAAACTTCAGAGTATTGGTGGGGCCTTGGTGTTCTGTTCTTCATCTTTGC
>JAYDZK010000128.1:45427395-45437398 GCA_034509185.1 Euphonia xanthogaster | reverse complement strand
ATAGCTACTTGTAAAATATAAATTTCTTTCACTGTGTGTATGAAAATTGGAGTTTAAATATATATGCTTAACAGCCTAGTTTTGAATGAATATATTATAGCTTTTATTTTGAAATAATGTTCTAGCAGTGTAATAATGTTTTAAAATAAATAAATGCTTTACTACAATTGCAACATTTTCCTGTTGATGTGATTTTGAACCCTATTGTTTCATACATATAGGAATCAAGAATATATGCTGTGTTATTCTGAAAACAACAGAATATACACACAGATACTCACATAGCTTAATGTTAAAATGCAGAGTTGATAAATACCATACTTTCATTTCTTGTCTTTGTGTTTCTCTTCGGTCTTTGGTATCTTGACCTTTTTTCAATGTTTCACAGAAAGCAGAAAGTCTGAATTTGTCTGAACACTTGGGTATGTGAACCTAGAAGGGAGCGTTATCAAAATGACATAATCTGTTTCTTGTAAATTGGACAGTCAGCAGGATTTCTGACTGTCTGCCACAGGAAAAAGAGCCCTCCAAAATCCAATTTAAATCCGAGCACTGCTGTTTCTAGGGCTCTGTTTGCAAAAAACCTGAATTTATGGACCGAGAGATTTTTCTGTACAAAACCCCAGTCCTTTATATGCTGAGGCATACAGATCTTTGTTTCACTGAAGCCTTTCCATGATTATTCTTATTTTTTCAAGTAGGCAGTAAAATCTTTTGAATTGATATGTGACACCTCAAGTGACAATGTAAGTTTTCTGTGTTACATTAACTATCTTTTCTTGTACCATGAAATCACTCAGAATCCCTTTAGTCTAAGAAATTGCTTAGCTGTGACAATTGGAATGTATATCTAATTGATAGCACTTTCTCTAAAGGCACTGGGTTGTGGTAGATGCTGTCTGGCATATTTCACAGAATCAGGGCTTTTTGGTATTGTAAAGAAAAGATAAAAACTAATGACAGATTTGCAAAATGTAGGATTGCTGCTGCCTTCTGCAGTTACATGCAGCTAATAATCATGCTGTATGGGGTTTGTGTGACTGGGTTTTGGTAGTGGGGTCTACAGGGGTGGCTTCTGGAAGCTTCCAGCAGAGTCAATGCCAGCTGGCTCCAAGACAGACCATGCTGGAGCAGGCTGTGCCTTGAAGGACTGTACTTTCTGGAAGAGTGACACACATTACAGCAGTTTCTGGAGAACTGTTGCCTGTGGCATGAGCTGACACTGGAGATGTTCATGGATAGCTGTCTCCTGTGGGAGGGACCCATGTTGGAGCAGACCCCTCTCCCTGAGCAGTGATGGGAACCATATGTGATGAACTGACCGTAAGCCGCATTCAGTGTCATCCTGTAGCTCTGCAGGGAAGGAGGAAGAGCCCAGGAAAGAGGGAGTCATAGAAGGAAGGTGTTTTTAGGATTTGATTTTACTTCTCATTATCCTGCTCTGATTTTTTTGGTATATAATTCATTAATAGGCCCAGTTTGTCTTGTTTTGCCTGAGATAGTATTTGGTTTGTGATCTCTTCCTGTCCTTAACTCATTAACTTTTTGTTTTATTATCTTTTCCCTGACCAGCTATGGAGCTGAGTGGCAGAGTGGCTTTGGTAAGTGCCTGGCACTCAGACAGGGTCAACCCGCTACACCTAATTACTGATGCTTAGTTTCAAATTCTGTGTTCTGTGGTAAGAAAGCTTTTATAATATTCCATGAAGGTTTAAAACAACTATGGCATTATTAAATGGTTTAATGCATATTAAAATATTTTGTAATTGGATAGGTGATGCTATGTGGTACAAGAGAGGCTAGATATCAAATGCATGTTTTTTGCCTGGATCTGATATGACCTGTTGTAAAACCATGAATAAACCCCTCATTTCTGTAGAGTGGATTTTTCTCTTCAAGAGCCTTGAAATTTGCTGACTAAAGGATTCCAAAATTTTTTATACAATATTCATGCAAAAAGTTGGCTTGTTTCCCCTTCTGCCTTCCATCAAGAAGATCTTTACTTTGGAAGTTTCTCAAGGACACTGAAATAATTTCTGACCTTTGTAAGGTACTAGAAAATACTTCTGAGTAAATGAAAAGTGTAATTGTCATCATTGCAGTTTTGTGCCTCCTGTTTCAGGACTCATGGTCTTTGCAAACTAGATTGGCTAAACAACTGGCCTAGAAAGACAGTTCCTGTTCCCTTACAATTCCTGAAAAGCCACATTTTTCTGTTCCACCACAGATAGTGTTATGGACCTTTCAGGTGTATGAGAGAGAGAATACTTTGGTGTGGAATGCTCTGGGAAACTGGAGCTTGCCACAAACTGAATCAGGTAGACGGACACCAAAACAGGATTGCTTGTTATCCATGTAAACAATTCTCAATAGCAAATATCTGCAGTAAAACACCTGTGTGTTATTTTTCTCCTGGTGTTAGAGACAGATGTATCTTTTCTAGTGAAAAAGCATGCCAGCATTTGTGACCATTTCAATTACAGTGTCTGTGTGAGGGAGCGTGCAGTAGGGTAGGAAGAGTGAAGCCCTGTTAAAGACTGGCTAACTGAATTGGCATGGTATTCCTAGGAGTAAAAAAAAAAACAAAACCCAAAAAAACTCCACAAGAATTAAATATTAATAGCAAGAGAGCACAGCATGCTTCAGGATAGGATGGGCCATGTTCTTTCTATTGCCTTATACATACAAGAAAGTAGCTGTTCTGTACAGTTGTAAGTCCTGAAGGTCATGGATGAGAACACAAAGTAATGGTTTGGTCAGGATGCATCAAAATTATTCACTCTCATCTGAAAAATATCAATGAAGAATCTGAAGTACTTCAATTTATGCTGGTTTGTGAAGTAGAATGCTTTAATGCTATGACTCTGGTTTCCACAGCTATAAGTAAGGTCTGATAAAATCAAATTACTAGAATTAGATAAAAATAAGATTACTTCTTTTGAATCCTATTTGCTGTTGTATTACTGTAGCAAAGCAATTTTGTTGATGCTTAATAGGAGTTCTGCAATATATAGTGTTGTGCTACGGTGGTTAAAATTTTTCAATTAAAGAGAGTAATAGAAAAATTCCTACAAAATATTTTTGCTTTGAAACTTGTTTATACTTTCCAACTGTGATGAAGTGAACAGCAATGTTTTGTAACAGAGAACTTAATATGATATCCTGATATTTATAAGTAAAATAGAGCCAGGTAAAAGCTGTTCCTTCTTATGCAGTTCCACTCTTTCTGATTTTGTGAAATGCTTTCCAATATAGAAGACATTATAGGGAAAAATAACTGATAGGCTACATTCTTCTTGAATGATCAATATTAAGAAAAAAATTGTTATTTGTGCTAAATAACAAATATTTGTATTTGCTATCTGTGTTTCTCAATATAGCTATCTGTTTAGTAGCACAATCACAACTATTAGCTTTGATAGCAGATGAAGACAAAATTGTAATTTCACTTACTGGTATGAAATGCTGCTTTTTCTTCAGTCTATAAATTTTGTAGTGTTTTTTCTGTTTCTTGTTAGCCATCTGAAGTGTTTAATGCCAGTGTTCAACTGCATATTAGTAGGAGAGAAATCTTATATAGAGTAAGAAAAAGGAATCTTTCCTGCACATATGCACAAAAGGCATATCCATCTCTTTCAAAAATTGCAGAACTATCTGATAGATTTATCACACACCTTCACATTTCAAAAGCCATCTCTGGGGCTTCTAGTCTTGAATTCCAAATGCCTTAGATAGCATTTTTCTCTGACACATCTAGCAAAAAGAAAATGATGATGTTATGGTAGGGCATAAAAGTTTTACTGGAGTTCATCTCAGCTGTTGTATATACAGTCTACTCAGTTATAACTTCACTGTTACTACCAGACTGAATTGTCCTACAGCCATCCTGCTGTTATTCTCAACACTTAAATGTATTTCCTCTAAACTTACATTTGTAGGCAGAGCTGGTAGCTGCTACAACTTTTGTAAGAGCCTGTTTTGAGTTACTAAAAACTTTGGCAAATTAGATACCCTGAAGCTGAAGTTTTTATGTGTGGATTTGTGTCTGAAAAAGGCAGAAAGTTTACCTCAAGTAGTTTGGTCTTTTGCAATGATTTTGAGGAGGAGGATTAAGGATAAAAAAAATCATCCTTCTTTCTGTCCCAAAGTTTCCCAGGCCTTTATTTGGCAACCTCTCTGGTTCCATTATACAGTGAAAGTGAGTTCGTTTTTACAGGGACCTGCTGGTGAATGACTGAAAGAGTGATTCCCATTAGAATTTAGTGTAGGTTTGTCAAGTGCTTCTGTCAATGTGCTGTCATTTGACTGAGCTATCATAAACTGGTCTGTGGCTGGGGCTCTGAGGTAAAGTCTCGGAAGAAACTCTGCACTTCAGGGCTTGTTCCACCACAGTGCCCTTCTGCAGTGAGGGACTGAGCTGTGCATGCAACACCACCACAGCTCAGCACTGGCCTTGCAGTATGGGACAGCCTTTTGTCCTTTTTTTTTCACCCCAGTTACTTCAGTGGAACACAGAGGCAAGCTCTTGTTCTCAATGCCTTGCTGAAGTTGCTGCTCCATCAAAAAAAAAAAAAAAAAGGATGGAAAAAAGACCCCAAAACAACAAAACCAAGCAAGAAAGATAAAGAACTCCAAACTGCTTCAATACAAAAGTGTTAAAATGTTGGAGGCAAATATGGAGAATTCATGGAGCTGGAAGGAGAAGAAATAGAGGGACCAGATTCTTAAAAAGAGATTTGTTCAGTCTCTGCAGAACCCAGGATGCCTGAGGGTCAAATTTCTTGTGGTATAAGCAAATGGCTGTGAAATGTACCAGCAAATTACTGAATTATTGCCTTTAGAAGCATCATTAGGAACATTCCTGAAGCCAATTACTGCATGAACTCAAGGAGCAGTTATCTCTGTTCTCCTAAGGATCTGGTCCTTCTGTACAGATGGAAAGTCAGTTATATGGGATGAGATTTTAAATTTTTTTCCCAGATTGGTTACTAGGAAAAAACAGGTTTTGTGTTTGAGTGCTTTTAAATTACTATGCTCAAGTTAAGGATGCAAAATATGAAGTATACAGCCAAAGCCAAAATTTTCCCAGAAGATACATAATGCTTTAAACTTCCTCATATATTCCTTACAGATCCAGTCACTAGATGAACTGTAGAAAAGAATCACCATAATGACTCTTTGGAATGCACAGGAGTTAAAAGCAAGAAAGAATAGAGACGAGGCACTGCATTCCCAAAGGCATTTTTTTTGGCACAGTACTAACATTTGATGACAATGTCATGCTACATTACTGAGGAGAAAAGGCTCAAGGAACAATGTAACAGGACAAAATTATCTTTGAGAAGCTTCCATAGTCCATTGCAGTCTACCTTTTCCTTTCTGTGTGGGCATATGTAGCACATATAAATAATAAAAAAGCTGCTCACCAAGCTGCTAACCTTAGTCCAGTCCAGATGTGGCAGCCAAGGGTGACTTGCATGACCTTGCTATTTTTTTCGAGTCCTATTAGGAGAGTAAAAGCAGGAACAAGTGAATTCATTATTTATTATCTTTTAGCTGTAAAGGGAAAGGAGCAGTTAACAGTTTCCTTTTCCTATTGGCATATTGAAATAGCATTAAGATAGATTTCTGTGCTGAACACCTCTTTTTGTTGTTTCAAGTGTTCTCTCAAAAGAAGGGGTAGAGCCATTCTGTTCTCTGCTTTTTAGTTTTGTATCTCCCACTTCAAAGCCCCACACCAAAAAGCAGTCAAAAATGAGCTAAAATTCTTCCAGCTCCAAACACACTAACAGAATAAAGGACAACTTTCTATTTTTCTGTGACAACTGTGTGGAGCCAAGATGCAAGGGACAGAGATCTCTGGAATGGGAAGAACTATATGTCTCCAGTGTGTCTCCATGCTCCCTCTGTGGACTTTTATCTCTCTAATGCCCTAAGACTTGGCTTGAGAGATGTAGAATATGTTCTGCTTCACTTGTTCATGTATATGCTAGTATAGTCTGTAGATGGGGATCAGTGCTATCTCAGATAACAAAATGGGTACCAACTACTGCATTTTGAAGACTACTGAATAAATACATAGCTACAGGAAACTGTGGTGCTGTAGGCTAAACCCAGAAATCATTAGATTTTCAATGCTCTCACCTTTGTCATCCACTGAAACAAAGCAACAAAGAACAGTGTATCGTAACAAGAGCTCACAACTTTGATGCCATCTTCCTGTTTGATTTTGGGCAGGCCTCCAGAGGTCATGTCTTTGCTTAGAGAAGTTAGTGGATGTGAGACCATGTAAGCCGGTTCAGGTAAGAGCATTTGAAAAATAAATGTAAGGTATGTTGTGAAATAACACAAAGAGCTACATGAATGAAATTCTTCAGTAGCTCCTTTTGGCCAAGGGAAAGTCAAGCAGCAGCTACATAGGTGGTGTAACTGGAGGTAAATGTGTGCAAAAAGAACTTTGAGCTTCAGGATACCCCTGAGACAGTGGTGTAAGTATTGCTGTGTGCTTAGAGAACAAGCAGGACCAAGACACAACCATGCATGCAGAATTTTTCCCGCCATATTTTGAAGCACTAAAGGAAGATTTAAAACAACCATTAAGCTTTCCAACATCTTTGTTACCAAAGAAGGTGTATGTCTGATATGTAATAATACTGTTGTGCTACAGCACTCTAAGCTTTTGGAATAATCAAAGAAGATTGTGTCTCAGGAAAATTCACCTGCTATTTTACTGGGCTTGCACTGCTGAGGATAACGAGTGCTGTAGGGGCACATGTAACCCCCACCCTACATAAACGTGATCTGAGAGCAGTACTCTCAAATTCCAGCACTTTGCTCTGTGACACTCACCCAAAGCTATTTAAATTTTAAAAAAAAATCTTATTGTAGATATTTTCTTGTGAAGTGCTCATCAAATAAACTGCTGAGATAGTAATGACAAAGTTCATGTCAATTAGTAATTTTTTAAAAAGACAGGAGAAACCAATTGAGAAACCCCAGGAGGGTAATCACTTGCCATCTGAATTATTAATTTCATGATGTGTTTTAAGAGAAAGGACATGATAGCCACTAAAGGAGGCCCTGGAGGAACACATACGGGTACATCAACACAATTGATTTCTCAGTGATTTAAAGCAACTGATCTTAGTGGCAAGTTTAAAAGTTTCCAGTTGAAAAGGAGTTTCCAGTTGAAAAGTTTCCAGTTGAAAAGGAGGTATTCAAAAGCACATGAATACCTTTCTTGTTCTACTTCTGGGCCAGAGGAGGGTCCTACATGGCTGTGATTGCTGGGCAAGGAGTAACCAAAAGGGTTGGTGCAACTTGCCAACCTTTTTTGCCATTTTGGCCATTTTTTACCAGAAGTGCTGTGATATAGCAAAGGTATGCTCACCAGTTTCACAGCTTCTCTGGCTTGTCTTCTCCCCTTCCTTGCCCGTCTCATGCCTTGGGAATAAAGGACAAAATGATAGTTCAAGTCTGGGACGTGCAAGTCTCTACTCTTTTCATGGTGTCGTAGTGAAAGAGCAGCTCTGACTCCATAACAAATACTATTACAGCAATTTGTCTGACATGTCTGACAGTGCTTTAAATGAGGAAGGTCAAAAGTTTTCATAGAGAATAATACTAGATTTTTCAAATGGAGAATTGGGGGCTGAAATTACTCATTAAAAGCTATGTAGCACTAAAGAGAGAGCTGACTGAGTGAAAGCTGCAAGTTTTTGCTCAATAAAAATTATAACAATACAGCAATTATAACTTAGTTCAGCTATGAGAACAGTCTCTGGCATCCCCTTACTGTTGTCAGGCCATGTAATCCATTTTCTCTAGTGAATTATGTGGTATTCCCTATGGCAAGAATACTGTTTTGCATTTTGCTCAATTTCTTTTAATCTGGATTTTGTGGTTTATGCTTTGCATATAGCCCTTGGACAATATAATTGCCTTGTAGAATCTCTCCCTTCCTGTCTGGTGCTCCCTTCCCCAGCAGTTTTTAACATGCAAAGGGCAGGGTAGAATTGATGGCTGAAAATATTCTTACCTTTTATACAGCTCTGTAATACTCCTGTAGTGTCTGTGGCAGACTCCTCCTTAGTTTCTATCATGTGCTTGATTTTCTCCTGCTTTGCTGCATAGTGAGTTAAGATTTTAAGTGTTCATTACATGCTGTACTCTGAATCTTTTGGAATTTGTTAGGGTGTAGTTTTGGGTTCAGACCAGACTGGAAATATCTCAAGAATCCTTTCTAAGTCAGTAAAGCACATGAATACCTTTATTGTTCTACTTTTAATCTTTCTGTGTATACTGCAAGAATATCAATCCATAATTGCATTAGAACTAATTACTTGGCAATTTTTATATAAAAAAATAATTTTTGTTAGAATTTTGTGAACAACATGTATGATTAAAAGGTGGATTTTTTAAACATCGATTTTTACAGATTAGTATGAATATATATCCAGAAAAAAGCAAGTTTTTCCTTGTTACTTTCTATCACAGTACTTCATGAACTGAATTTTACCAAACTTTTTCCCACATCTCTATCGAAGGACCTAATTCTAAAGCAAAATTTTCATAAGAAAAGAGTAACAGAAGAAAACCCAAGTTCGGTGTCTGGACATTTGGAGCAGCAGCCTCTGAATGTAAAATATACCTCTATGTGTATATTTTCAGATAAAACTCAGAACTTCAGAAACTCATCAGTGGTATAATCTTTTGAACTGAAAGTCTTTTAGCAGCTTCCCCAGAGAGTTACTGGAAGCTGTGATGGCATTCCATTTGATAGTGATTTTGTCATTAGCAGTCCTTTTAGATAAGGGATTATGCTTAGTGACAAATGGTCACTTTTGCAGAAATAGAGCATTAATTTAGCTCTACTTTCTAATTTTTGATTTCTCTTTACATGAAAAATGCAGTAAATTACTCTCAGACGTGAGATCCATGATACAATGTCTGAGATAGCTGAAGTTTTAATTAGATGTGTTCTGCAATGTAACACAATTCCTTCAATTGTAACCTGTATATTTTACTCTAAACATGCAAGGCAACTGTCTGAGTACTTTGTTTCAGGTGGATTGTTTGTGTTTGGAGGTTTTATTTGATGATGGTTTTTTGTTTGTTTATAGGAAAAGAGCTGGCTGCTGCAGAAATTAAGAAAACTCTTTGCAAATAAAGTATGACAGATTCCTGCAAAATAGGGTATCTCCTTTGGCTCTCAAGCTTTGAAAGCACCGAAATAAGAAAGCAGGGGGAGATCTGATAGCACAGCAGAGGCTCGACTTGAGCATACATTACTGAAGAAATAAAATAATGCATAGATCATAGAAGGGAACCAAAGTATTTGGAATAAATGTTCACTGGATTTTAAATAGAATTTATGGATTCATTAAAGACTCTCTGCAGCAAAATTAATCCTGATTATCTGCTTTTGAAGCAAAGTAAAACAAGGGAATACATATGCTTCTTAGCCCTATCTCTTCTAATCATGTTTTTGTAGCATAGAATTGGGCATTTCAAGTGCATAAATGGAAAGTAATTTTTTCTTGAATGACTGAAAATGCACATTCTAGAAAAGAAAGTAGAAGGCAAAGTAATTCTTAATGGCTGTCTCCTTTTAGATTAGCTGGCAGATGCAATCATCAATTCTTTAGTCATGTGGGTTTAGTAAAAAAATTTTGAGAAAATTAGAGCAATCTCAATTAAGTCCTACAGACCCAAGGAATGTACTTAAACTACCTATTAAAAAAAAAAACAAAAAAACAAACCTCACCTTCAAAAAGTTGTCTTGCAACAGATAGATCAATGCACATCTAATTTTGAATGAAAGCCCATTCCTGTCTTCCTTTTTCCAGGCAATATGGAAACATGTGATTTACATAATTTTTTGAATTCCAGCTGAAATGCGGAAAATACCTTCAATTAAAATGGAATGAAAATATCCCACTAAAGCTCTAAAGAAAGTTAAATCTCCTCCCTTGGTGAAGGGTTTAAGGCTAAATCGTAGTGG
>JAYDZK010000128.1:45131984-45142466 GCA_034509185.1 Euphonia xanthogaster | reverse complement strand
CCAGGTGCAATGTTTGTGTCTTAATCACTACTAACACACTGGAAAACTATGAAATAAATAAATCTTTACAAGTTGGAGATGTGACTGAAAATTTAATAGGACCACTTATATTGAGAACTTACCTAAAACATAGTAGAAGTAACAATTAGACTGCTTAGGCTTTGCTCTCAACCCCAAACAGTATGCATTATCTAAATGTCATTTGAATTTAGAAAGTACAGTAATTCTATCTGCCTTACCAAACCTATTAAAATGTTCTCACTTGTAAACAAAATATAGCAAAAATAATATGTGTTTAGTAAAATGAAATCCACATCAAGGCAGAATGCCCTGTCCTCCATGAAAGCCAAAAAATATCATTCTAATCAAATGTTCATTCTAGATCATATTCAGGATTTTAAAAGTACTTCTGTTTCTACTCTATATTTACAATATCATCAGCCTATCTGTGCAGTCATTTTACCTTGGAATTAGTTGTGTGTATGAGAGTTCATCAAAGGGAGTTGCAACATTATTAAAAAAAAAAAAAAAAAAAGGTTAACTTGGTTAAGACCTAAAAATAGGAAAAAAATAAAGAAAAGCAAAACCAAGTATATGTGTCTTACCCAGCATACATAAATTTTAGAGAAACAAACAATAAGTCTAGGAGGAGAATTGTTTTTAAAAATCCCAAATGTCAAACACCAAATCTGAAAATAAGAAAAAAAAAAGCCTGCAGTACTCCTTCACCCTGCCCCTTGCTATCAGCTGTTCTCTGTGTATAACTCTGGCAATATGAGATAAAAGAACTGAAGTTCTGGGGCTATCAATTTTAGCAATATTAGAAATAACTGCTATTAAAAAAAAATCAATAAACAGAAAATAAAAATAAAAAAACCCACTCTTGTTGTACTTGGATATAGTCCCTAGGAAAACATTATTTAAGTGAAAAAAGTGCCATCAGCTACAGAGAAGCTCTTCCTCTCTTTGGCTGAGATTTCCATGCAAGCTCATCACACTCCAGACAGTTTTCCCTAAGCACATTTCAATTCCTTGATTCTTCTTCCACTTCATAAATATTGTCATTTATATTTCAGTGGGATAAATCCATGAGTAGGCATGTGCTAACAGAGTTTGCTGGTAGCATAAATTGAGTAGGCATTTAAATAAAGCTTGAATAGCAAAATATCTTAAAGAAAAAAACTGAATGCTCCTGAGAACAAAAGCAACAGGGGCAGAACAAAATGCAATGGTACAATGAAAACAGTGCATTTAGTTCTTACTGTGCTTTTGCTCTAAAGGAAAAAAATAAATATGCTATTTGGAACCAGAAGACAAAAGTGGAACATCTGATCTTAGAGTAATCGATGTAGAAGAAGCAAATGCATAACAGATGAGGGTTTTCTGTTGCAAATAGCAAGGTGTTAATTAAATCATGTTTGCCATTACAAAGAGCCATTACCATTATCATGTGAAGTATTGTTTTGTTCAATGTATTCGAGAAAGACATATCTACACTTCAAAAGATGTCAACCACAGAACTAAGAAATACCCAGAGGATGGCTTTTCTCTGTTTTGACTGGAAACTGGGGAGAATCTGCAGTTTTAAACAACAAAAATAAAGACTGAATGAAGATACAAAACTCTCTTAGGAGAGAGGTAGGAGCTAAAATCACATGGAAGGAGAAGCTCTACTTAGTGTGAAGGATAAGTGATTGTGTAAGGACTTAAAGAATGCAGTTACCAGTCTCAAAACAATGTCCCAAAGAAGGGAGTTCTCATAAGATAAGCCATCACAAAAGCAACTTAAGCACAAATGGTGCAGCATGTAGGAGCTAATTCCAGGCCTAACAGACATGAAGGTTTGGTTAGCACCTGGATAAAACTCATGATGGCAAGCTGTGAGAGAGGAAACAAGTGCTTATGCATGCCATATCAAGTTACGTGAACAAAATCTATGCCCTGTGGATGGCCATGACTTGGACTGTATATGTGGTACCTCCAGAAGAATGACTCTGGGGCCCCCACCACCAAGAAGACCAGGGTTAAGAAAGACCAGCAGGATGCCACAGGGGTCCATCTTGTGGTGATATCTTTCTACTTAATCCATTTCTATCTGTCTCTTGTTTTCCTTCTGCCCTTTTCTTGTTTCTTTCTGCCTTTTTGTCTACCTTATTCACTGTGAACCTACATTTAATGTTAAATAAAATCTGTACTATTGATTTAGGCATATGGTCTTGTTTGCACCTTAATTCAGGCAGAGGCATCTCCTAATAAACAGATCATAATGGTGTGAGGGAATGAAAAGAATCTAAGGCTGGAAACAGGAAGCAGTTTCCTATGGGAGGGCAACCCTCTAACTCAAACTTCCATCCCATGTCCTTCGCTTGGGCTCTTACCACAATACAGAGCTTGTTCATGTCTGTAGTGCAAGGGAGGCTGCGTGTGACTGTTTTATATTCGCCCTGCTTTGTGACTTGTTTCTTCTCTGCATCAGCTTATGTGATAAAGTAGACAAGTGGATCCCCATAAGCAAGAATCACTCTCAGGTGTTCTGAATTGCAGACCAGCAATTTAATCTACTGCTTATTTTCTAGCATCTTTAGACCTAAATACCTCTGAAAATCTTACTCCTACAGCTTCACTATACTTCCACCTGTTTCACAAAGTTGTATTTGTACTTAACATCTTCTATTGGCTGTATTTTTTATGTGAAGATATATTATGTTCTAGTAGCAGTATAGCACAAATTAGATCAAATTAATGAAACTTTTGTTATCAATTTTGTAACTTGTGTTATCAATTGTGCATTTATTATACTTCTGTGCAACGCTAACTAACACAAATCTGTTTAATTTGGACTATTTAATTCTTAAGCCTTTCTATCAAACTTATATCTTCCCAGCTCTTCTGTGAAAAATAAGTGATGAATTTAAGGACAATTTGACTCTGGCATTGACACAAAATTAAGTATGATGGTATTTTCTGCAGAGTATAGCATCTATAGCAAAAACATAGTCAAGGACAAAGTTATGAAAATTTTTCTCGGGAGAAAACACTCTGGAATGAGTGTTTCCTCTAAAAAAGGGTTCCAACAGTCCCCTTCTGCCAATGAGAGATTAATACAAGTGGATGAAAGGAAAAAAACCCCGAACAGTTTGTCAGTCTATTGACAGAGTGCCCACACAGCATGGGGGAAAAAAAAAAAAAGGCATAGATGCTAGATATTGAATCATCCAACTTTACATACCCACACCAGAACCAAAGAACCCAAAATGTCAGGGAAACAAAAAAAAAAGCCAGTGGTCAGCAACGTGGTGGGGAAGAAAACAAAATTAGACTGGCTTCTGTCTCAGGGAAGAAAAAACCAAATAGTTCCCACAGCAGCTCAGGCAAAAACAGATGGGAACCTGGTGAATCTCTCAATGTTGGTCCCTTCTGCAGAGCAGACGAAGTTGGTGGGTTTGGTGTCCTTTCTTTTGCTGGGTCAGCTTTTCCAGGGTCTGGGGCTGAGATGGACTGGCTCCTCAGCTTGCTGCTGGCCCCCAACTGATTTGCCTCCCTTTGATTTTCCTCACTGATCTTGCACCAAAACTAAACCAGTTCAAGTAAACCAAAGGCTACCAAAGGATTGCTGCCACAGTCTCCAAGGCCAGGGAAAGGGAAAAAAACCCTTGCCTAACCTAGTGAAAGCCAAGCCAGCTAAGCAAGGAAGAGAGCCCAATCTGCCCAGCATCCGGATGCTTGGGGGTGAGACTTTTGAAAAAGCCCACTGAAGAGCCCCAAAGCTCCCTCCTCTCCCTACATCCACTGAAATTTTCAATGTCAAGCAGTCATCATATTCCAGCATAACACAAATTATCCATGTGGAATTTGTGCTTTCTGGTTTGCTTTTGAGATTGCAGTTGCAGTATCTTACCAAACTTATTAAAAAGAAAGTTCTCAAAAACTAACTTCAGTAGAAGAAGAAGGAAAAGAGCTTACACTGTTTCAGAGGATCCTGTCTCTTGTGCCTTGTTCAAAATTTTGAGTTCAGAGCTCCAATAAAGAGAATAAAAGCACAAGCTTAGCAGAGTGCTTTGGGGGGTAAATGGTTGCAATCCTTATACTTTTACCTTTCATCACAAGCTGAGACTGAAGAGTACTTAAATTCACATGTTTACTTATTGGCACACTTTTCTGATAATAAAAATGTAAGAACATCAAGAATTGTGGTGCTAGTCTGTGGGAAAAATAGCATGTGAGTGACTAGATAACTTCTGTTTGTAAACATATCCTTTAGTGCCATTGGAACATAAAAGGCTTGTTTTTCTTCAGCAAACGCATCCTTCCAACACAACAGTCAAACATGGGGTAACAGGAAATGAGAAATGTAGCCAGCTAGCCCAGATGAAATTGGAATTTTGCAATCACAAATATAAAGGTAAACTTTATTTTCAAAGGCAAGTGGGAGGAAATGGAGTGCTACTCACAAATCCTGCTGTTATTTGCTGTAGATCCCCAAGCATCTACTTAATCCACATAACTTTACATCTAAGTATTGCTTTTGGAGTTTGAGCCAAAATCCAGGGAAAGATCTGATTGCACACTTGAAGTAAGGTGTCTAAATGTACAAATATGTGTGGCTTTTAGAACTGTTGAAGAGTTGCCATTTCCATTTATTGTGGAGGGGTTTTTAAACTGATTAGAATTCATGAAATTTGGGCCAATTAATTGCCTGCCTTCACTTCAAGTTTCGTGGGTGATTGTGGAAAACTAATTTGACCAAATGGTACTTCTAGTTAAAAAAACCAAAACAAGTATCAAACTTAAAAGCAACAATCACTGTACCTTTTGTTCTTTGGTCACTAAAACATGACCATGGTCAGTAAGTGGCATCAAGTTAATAATGGCATGATAATTTACAAATGGAACACAGTTAAAATGTTTGTTGGAGTTTTGGCACTGTGGTGTGATGAAAACAAGTGTTATAGCAAAGATCACTCATTCACTTTGCTGTTGCCCATGTAAATCCGATATTTAATTTCAGACTTGCCTTAAAGATAACTCAGAAAATATTTGGGTTAACTGGTGAAAGCAAAAAGATGCTTAACTGTTGCATTGTATGTTTTTTTTTTTTTTTAATGCTGGGATTAGAGGAATGTAAAAGTTTCGGAAGCTACAATCTTTGTAGGCAGTTGTTTTCAAGGTGGAGAAGGTTGCAGCAGATTTACAGATAGAGGTTGCTGAAGGAAGATATTTTTCTGATGAAGATGTGTACCTTCTCTTGTGGTCCTCCTTACTCCTTTTGCTTCAAGAGAAGGAACAGTAGGCACGCTGTGAAAAGGCAAGGACCAACAGAATAGCAAAACGGATTTTGCACTGTGTCAGGTAGAAGTGCACACCAACAGTGCAATTTTGTCTATATATTCTTGGCAACAAAATAATGACTTTAATCATTCTAATATTTAATCATTCTAAGTCTTCTATGTAGAAGGTCAAGACTGGGTTAATACAGGAAAAAAATGAGGGAGGATGAGAGACACCAGCCTACACTCCTGAACTATACACTGTATCATTCACAAGTGGCAAACCGCAGTTACGTCTACTTTTTCTTTTCATGCAGTACAAAGTCCTCATGCTATACAAGTCCTTATAGAAGCATCTACTTAAAAATTTTTGATGAGAACCATTATTTAAACCCTATGGGAATCTAATTTTATATTGTTCGACATCTTTATGTCAGTTATAATGCTCAAGCAAAAGGATCAAGAAATATATGAAGTGCAAAATGGAAATGACAGTCTTGAGACACAGAGACTTTCTTCTCTGTGCTGATTTAGTATCTTCTTGATTCCTCTGCAACCTTAAAACAGAGTTAGTCCATAAAAGTTTATTTAGTACACAAAAAGGTCTCTCTTTGGCTTCACAAAACTGCAAAATATTCCAAATAAAGATCAACAGAAAACCCCCTACCTGGCTTTACTTTCTACTAATGTATCCAACAGTTTCTCAGTTATTCTGTCTAATGTCCACACAGATACCCATCTGTAATATTTCCTTTAAGTTTTTCAACAGTTATAGGAAAAAACAATAATTGGAGAGCTAGAAGGGCAAAGTTATGTTCTGAGATCAAGAAAATGCTTTTAAAGATTTGTGGGCTTTATCTGGTTCTACTTTCTTTTTTTCATTGCAGGAGTCCAACAACATAGATTGGTAAAGATTATTCTGACTTCATCTGTGGGCTCTAGTCAACAGCTGGTTGAATATGAGCCAGCAGTGTGTCTTGGCGGCCAAGAAGGCCAATGGCATCCTGGCCTTCATTAGGAATAGTGTGGCCAGCAGGAGCAGTGAGGTCATTCCTTCCCTGTACTTGGCGCTGGTGAGACCACATCTTGAGTGCTGTGTCCAGTTCTGGGCCCCTCAGTTTAGGAAGGATGTTGAGAGTCTTGAGCACATCCAGAAGAGGCTAACAAGGCTGGTGAGGGGCTTGGAACACAAGCCCTGTGAGGAATGACTGAGGGAGCTGGGGGTGTTTAGCCTGGAGAAAAGGAGACTCAGCAGTGACCTTATCCCTCTCTACAGCTCCCTGAAAGGTGTTTATAGTCAGGTGGGGTTGGTCTCTTCCACTGGGCAGCAACTGACAGAACCAGAGGACATAGTGTCAAGCTGCATCATGGGAACGTATAGGTTGGATATTAGGAAAAATTTTTTACCGAAAGAATAATAAAGTACTGGAATGCTCTTCCCAGGGAGGTGGTAGAATCACCATCTCTGGATGTGTTTAAAAAAAGACTGGACATGGCACTTGGTGCTATAATCTAGTCAAGGTGTTAGGGCATAGGTTGGAGTCGATGATCTTAGAGGTCTCTTCTCATTATTCTGTGATTCTGTGATATAACAAATTAGGGTTGCAAATGAATGTGGGTCTGCTTGGGATTTTTTGTTAGGATTTTTAAGGCAAAATCACCTCTAATGCTGTAAACAATGTGGCAAATTCAAACTAGGAGTGAACTTCTTGCACACACTATTCCTTAAAAATACAGGCAGTCCGTGTAGATGAGAGCATTAACCAGCTGTTCCAGGAAGCTGACTAGTGGAGAAGAGTGTGTTTTTATAGAGTCAGGCAGGCCTTTTCTTAACAGGCCTTTTCTTAACAGGCCTTTTCTTCCTGCATCACTTGGCAAAAGAGAACAAGAGTGGTGAAACTGCAACAAGGCTTTATTTCCAATAATTCATATATTTTCAGAGTGGGACAATGATAATTACTTCTGATTCACCAAGATCAGAATTACAGCTGTGTTTTTCTACCATAAGTTATTATTACTATTATTATTATTTTCTTACAGCAAAAGCTTCTCTAATGCCTCTAAAATGTAATATCAGCTGCAGTGCTAAATTCCACATTTAAATAGCAACTCATATATTCCACTGCAGGTATCTTCTTTCACTTACCAGAGGGCTTTACAGTAACCCCATTTGCTATGGTCTGGGAAGTAGGAACACTGACAAATAAAGAGGCAGACATATTTATCCATGTGCATTTGCTTTGGTTATATTTCTAATAGGCTCAATTGCTTAAGGAACCTTCTCTTTCCATCTAAACCTTCGTCACACTCAAATCTAATTTTGATGCCCTTTTGCTCAGCTAAGAGGCAGAGTGATTGATCTGGGATTGGGAGCAAAAGACTGCTGAAAATGCTTTCCCTCTTGTAATTTCTGGGGTAGCTTATAGCCTTGGTGTTTTCCCTTCAAGAAGTGAAGGACAGGAAAAGGAAAGAACAATGGTCTCAGATGTATTTTCAAACTGTAACCTTTCTTGTCTCATCTGGGGTCTGCAGATCTGTGGTATGGTGATAGATGAGATCTGACACTCCTGTGTAAAGTCTGAGAAAATCAGCTGTTTGTGAAGTCTCATATATCTGCTATAGCACTGCAGATGGCCTGAGAGAGGCTCTTGCTTTTGGAGCAGAAATATGCCATTCTTTGCTCACTGCTTTGCAGTGGCAAGACCAGCATCAGTCAAAGGATTCTGTCCTCAGTCCTGTTACTTCTCCCTGAACAGCAGAGGCCATTTTCACCAAAGACTCTTTGTTCCTTCAGTTAATTTTTATTTCTTTGACTTTAGAAGAGCATATGCAGAGAAAGACCTCTCAGGACTCTTCCTATGAAAAAATTCCCTCTTTTTAGATTCTTCCTCAAATTTTATTCCTGAATTAAAATGACAGGAGTCCTAGTCAATACCCTGTTACTTTCATGGAACACAAAACTAGGTAGGTGTTCTATACACAGCTAAATTGCATTATTTTCCCTAAAGGAACTGCAGCTTTCATACAGAAATATGGTTGGTATTTCTTCTATTAATCAATAAAACTAAATTTGTTTCTAACCCAGGTAAGAAGAATTGAGAATACAGTGTAGCTTGGTACTTTTATTTCTTTTCTTTGCTCTCATGTAGATGACCCTTGTTTATATTATGTTAAATATAAGATTAAAAGCCCATTGAGGCAATCACTGCATCTCTGCCTCTGTGAGGAACTTGGAACCCTAGTGATTACTCCTGTAATAAGTCATCTAATAAAACAGAATCAGGATTTTATGTTCTAAGGATTCTTACATGAAGCAAATAAAGAAACAAACAAAAACTCCAAAACAACAACAACAAACAAAAAAACCCCAGCCAAACCCCAAAACAAAACCACAAAAAAACCCAAAAACCTAAGGAAACAAAAACCAAAAAATCAAAAACCAAGCAACCAACCAAAAAAAAAAAAAAAGCTAGACCAAGACCAAACAAACAAGGAAATCAGCCAGTCAACTAACCAACCAACAAAAAAACCCAACCAACCAACCAACCAAACAACCAACCAACCAACCAACCAAAACCAACCAACCAAATCTAGCAGCTTGGCCCATCCAGTGAGCTGAGGCAGGGAGAAACCAGCTATATTAAATATTAGCCCTGAAGATATTGCACTCTAAAGAGACAAGAATGGGGAAGATTTTATTTATTGTCCTTCTGTCATTGTTTAAATGCTTGTCTGATTTCTAAAATACTTACCTGATCTTTATGTTCTGGTTTTGCTTTTGGATTTTTTTACCCTGTTGAATAATCCATTCTTAAAGAATGTGAAAGAGTAAAGTGTGAATAGTAAAAAAAAAATACATATTTCTGATTTTGAGATGCAAGCCAGTCAGGAGTCAGTCTTCATAGGCATAGAAAACACCCGCTCATATGTTAAAAAAAAAGAAAAAGAAAAAATAAACTTTGATGTTATACTTGCTGTAATAGTCTAGTTTTCTGTTTGGTAATAATGTCAGTGAGCAAGTATCCCATCACAGACTTACATGGGTATGTGCAAACCTGTTCAGTTCATCTTTAATTGAAACTCTGAAACAATCCACTTGGCACTGAGAGGCTTTGCTAAACTCCCAATCTGACTCAAATTAGCACAGCTCACCCTGCTGTACATAGCTGCTTGCATACTAACTAGGTGATCAATTTTCCTTTTATTGTAGTGCTTAAAAATGTGTTGTCCTGCTTCATTGTACTCTTGTTCTTAGTCTTTCATGAATAATTAGCAATCAAAAAGGAAAGGTAGTTGGTTTTTTAAAGTAACTTCCCCATTAATCATCTGCGATTAGCTGCAAAATCTCCAGGGCTACTATCATTCTTTGAAGCTCTTCTTAGTATCATTTGGCTAGTTCTTGCCTGCTGACTATGCCAGTGATAGAACTGACATGACCATTTAAACGAAAACCCCTTGATCGGCTTTTTGTTCTGAACTTTCATTCACAGAGTGCTGTACTGGTCCTGCACTTTCATTCACACACAGAAGTAGACAAATAATCTCACTAGATTACAGATATTTAACATACAAGAACCTAAACAGAAGATTTTAATACAGTTATGATTATCTCATTCCACTTTATACGTTAGAACTGTTGTACAATTTTTAACTATGTGACCCCACCCAACATCTTTGCAAGACATGTAATTAGTTATTATTCCAGTTTCACCCGCATTAAAAATTGGACATGAAAATCCCTGATTCTGCAGTGTTCTTAACAACAGCAGCTGAACTGCAGAGGAGATTAAGGAAATGTGCCACTTTTGGGAAGCCCTTAATAGTTGATCAGATTTGTACTCAAGTGTTTATTAAATGGCTATATTTAATAAAGAAATATTCAACACCCTGAATCTTTTGCTAAAAGCAATAGGGTGTCAGAAATTGCTCAGCATGGGTGTTGTCTCTATTGGATCTTAAACATGAACAAGCCTCTCTTGAACATCCTAATATATCTGGACTTGATGTTAAAATGAAAATTTGTAAGTTTCCGTCACTATTTCAGTTTATTTATGGAGCTGTGCCACCCACTCCAAAACACTTCCTTAAACCTCTTCTCTGCACTCCTCAGTACAAAGAGCAGATCTGAGAAGCAAAGGTCCATGATTCTTGTTCAACAAGGCAAGGGCTAGTTGAGCACGTGCCAACCCCAAGTACAGCTGGTGTAAGTCAACCA
>JAYDZK010000128.1:44878109-44893804 GCA_034509185.1 Euphonia xanthogaster | reverse complement strand
AAAAAAAAAAGAAGAAAAAGAAAAAAAGAAGAAAAAGAAGAAGAAGAAAAAAGAGAAGAAGAAGAAAAAGAAAAAAGAGGGACAAATGGTACGCTGTGACTGGGCTATGGCCAGGAGACCTGGATATGCTTTCTTTGAAGCATATCACAATTTTTTTTTTTTATTTTTTTTTTTTAATGAACAAATGAAAAGGGGAAAGGAAAAGGCAATATGAAGAAAGAAAGGTCACAATATGAGAGTCACTGATCATAACCAAACAGGACAAAGGAAAAAGAAAATCAGATGATGGACATTTCTGTGGTTTTTATTTTGTTTTGTTTTTTCCTTATGGAAAACAAAACAAAACAAAACCAAAAACAGGACAAAGATGAGAGGGATGAAAGGACAGAAAGAATGAGTAAGATCATTCTGTGAACGTTAGTTCAGCACTCTTACCTCTTATTGGTGTACCACCTGGGTGGATAATATGAATGCAAATAAGATTAGAAAGAAGAAGCATTAGTACGAGAAGAAGGAGGCTAGGGCTTTGGAAGAAGAATCAAATTAGATTTACAGAATTAAATAAGGTCTTAAGAGAAACTTGAATTACTATACTGTTAAAACAGGAATATATTAGATAGTAGTATTATCAGGTTATAAAAGCAAGTTGCATTGTACCACAAAGGGCAAAAAGGCTATAATTGGCTGCACTGCCATTCTCAGAGCAGCATCTGAGCTCTTAGACGTTCGGTTATATAGGGTTAGAAATGTATCAAATATGCCTCAAATACTTAAAGGAAACTTTACAAAACTGTACTTATGACATATTTTAGGAAAATATTGGAAATTCTATTTGAATATATATATATATATATATATCTATATATATATAAAAAGAGGATATACTGAAGTCTATCTCAAAACAAACACTGTAGTTTAGGCTGGATTATGGCATTTACTGTTCTAGATCTACGTGATACATGTGTACTGTTTCTTTTAGGTGTTGCTATGACTGATAAGACAACATTTCTGTGGAGGTGTGCGTGTGCGCCACTATAGGGGTCTGGTGACTACACTGACTGTTAGTAAAATGCATGCCATGCATTTTAAGAATAATAATACTAATCATATAATAATTATCATAATCATAATCATAATATTCTGAATATGGAAATTAGTGGGGGTGAAGTGCGCTTCAGAACTAAGCACTTACCAATAGATTCTGGAGATTTAAATACGGAGAGAAGAAAGACAGCATAAAAATATTATTATATTCCTTATAATTTGGTACAAAGTTTTCAGTTAAAGCTTTATATACTAAATCATCTATGTCACATGTGAAAAAATCTTAATTTACATTAACAGAAGGTTAATTTACACAGTTCTGCTGACAACAAGCAAAAAGTAGGTTAACAAGACGATTTAACATCACAGGACAGGTCAAAAGCTGAGAATTCTGGGAAGACACGTGATTAAACAACTTAGATTCTACAACGATATCTACTACAACTGTTGAAGAAAAAAGCTCATTATATCCCAGTGATCAATGATCTGATCTTATTTTGGGATAAACATTAAACTCAATAAATTTAGAGATTTGTTTGTCTGTTTCTGGTTTTGTTTTGTTTTGTTTTTAATCTAAAGAGAGCAAAAGAATAAACTAAGGCAGGAGGAGAGTGAGAGAACTGCTAGGGAGGTGCAAGGGGCAAAGAGAGAGATAGAGCAGCAAAAGCTGGAATCTACACCAAAAGCAGACTTCTGTAGATCCAGAAAATATAGGATTCATAAAGCTTTAGCGTGGACGCACACTACTGTGGCTAAATGTGTTGGAAAAATACTCAGCCAGCAAAAAACCCCCAACTTTGTTCCATAGATTTCCCAAAGATTTCATTTACTTTTTTTTTGTTTTTCAGGTATAAATCTGCATAGGAAGAAGTACTGTGCTTCATGTATTTGTGAGAGGAAAGAAGATGTGTCCAAACTGGCTAATCTTTGGTGAAGTCAAATGTGGAAAAGACAGCAATAAACACATTTTAGATTTTAATTGAAGTGTCTAATGCAGGTTTTGGTTTTGATGAATATAACCATTGGTACTCCTTGCAATTTCTGAATGAAGTCCAATGTTGAAATAAATTTGTTAAAAAAAAATAAAAGGAAAGAAGAAAGAAAGAGGAGAAAATGGATCCATTAAGTACTGCAAAAAGCAGTAAAGAAAAAAATTATCAAAAAATACAGTCACAGCAGTGAGCAATGTGGAGTAAACAGAAGCTGCAAAACACATAGAGACAGACTCTATAGAAAGCTATGACAACATCACAGACATGGACAACATACTCAGTAACACAGAAAAGGAGAGGGGAAAGAGAAATTATTACCTATAAATAAAAGATTTTTAAAAAAGGAAGAGAAAGAAAAGAAAGAAAAAGTGAGAGAGAACAACTCTGGGCGTCGGTGGAAACAGTAACAAGACCCTACCTGAGCGTAGCTGCTTGATGCGGCCATTGTTGTTGCTTGTGTCAACAGGTAAGAAATCTTTGAACCAAGTTATTTCAGGATCAGGATTGCCACTGGCTGCACATAACATGGTAGCTGTACGAGTTCGTTCAACCACCTTCAGCTGTGGGCCCATATCAATGGTTGGAAAACCTCGAGGAATTTGATCCTCTGAAAAAGAAATTTATAAATTGAGGGATTTCATGTCAGTTGTGCAGTGCTGCATGAAAGCCCAAATCATCATCCTGCTTAACATTCAGTGATCACCTAATTATTTGTAAACAACAAATGATTGATCAAAATGCTGACACAAAAGAAAAAGTTCATTAAAAATGGCTATAAACTTTATAATTATAAAATCAGATGAGATGCACTACCTAGCATGCAATCATTGGACTCATACTATGGTACCATAAACACTGATGTTGCCCTTCTTGCAAGAGTCCTTACTATTTTATGTGAAATATCAAGTTACCATTATCAAATCTACCAACCTTAATGAAAAGTCCTCTCTATACCAGAGAAGTACACAAGGAAGGATCATCATGCAGTGTAAGAACTGGCCACTAACTCAGAAGACCCAAGTTATGTTCATTGCTACCATTATTACTTATCTGCTGTTGCTCAACATCTATCACCCCTGTGCTTTGACGGCCCATCTTACAGATACACTTGATAGTGCTTTACTGCTACAAGGGAGTGTTGTGAAGATAAATGCATTATATGACTGCAAAACAGTGAGAAATTCTAAACAATGGAGCTGCGAGGATAGCAAAGTTAAAGTGGCACAATACTCACAATGATATTGAATAGATACAACAGTGTCTATTAAAATACTCAGATACAGCCCAAAATCCTCATGCTAGTGGGGTTAATACTGAAATATTAAAAAATATTGTACAAGAGTAATTGACCTTCATAACATGACACCTGCTAGCAAGTAAAACTGAAAGCATAGTAGGATCAGGAAATTTCTCAGAAATCAAGTATGCATAGCTAAAATAACCTGTTCAAAATAAACAATCTTGTTCCTCATTTCCACTGCAATGGCAAAAATATTTTTATTGCAAATACTAATTCCATTCAAAGATGAAAATCAAAAATAACCAAAGAAAGAGGATCAACACTAACTATAAGCCACATGTTATTTAATGTCTTGACTAACCATTACTGACTTGCAATTGATTAGGGGATAAAACTAACAGGAGAAATTGTTCAACATTAACTCTCTTTAGTTAAGAAGTGTCACATTTTCAATGTCAGATAAGCCTTCAGACTTTTCTGAAAAAATGTATAGCAACCACACACAGCCTACAGATCTTTGTAGTTCCTGAGGTGTGACGTTGCTCATGAGCTACTTAACTGCTTGCAATACAAGTGCACATAGATACCCATAGAATAACAGAGGGGTTTAGGACCTTAAACAAAATCTACATTAGACCCCTCTGCCGTAGACAGAAGTCTCTTCCACTAGACCAATTTACTCAGAGATACATCCAACCTGGTCTTGTACACCTTCAGAGATAGGGGATCCACAACCTCTCTGAGCAACCTATTTCAGTGCCTCACCACCCTCAGAGTAAAGCTTTTCTTCTTAAGATCTAATCAAAACCTACCCTCCTTCATCTTAGGGAAGATCTCCCATTTCCTATCCCTTTTGAAAAGCTTCTCTCCAGCCTTCTTGTAGCCTCCCTTTAGGTACTGGAAAGCATAACAAGGTTTCCAGAGCTTTTTCCTTTCTTGGCTGAACAGCCCCACCTCTCTCAGCTTTGCTTTGTAGAAGAGGTATACCAGACCTCTCATCAACTTGTGGTTATCTACTGGACTCATTCTAACTAATCAAAGCCTTTCTTGTGTTGGAGGCTCCAGACCTGGACACAGTACTCCAGGTCTCACAGCAAAAGAATAGAGATGTATAAGCATATCCATTGACCTCCTGGACATGCCTCTTTTGATGCAGCCCAGGATGAGGTTGGCTTTCTGAGCTGTGAGTACACATTGCAGGGTCATATCAAACTTTTCATCCACAAACATCCTGTCTTTCTTCCCAGGGTAAGCCTCAATACGTTTTCCACTGTATAGTTATTTGGAATGACCCCAAAACCGGTATAGAACCTTCCACTCAGCCTTGTTGCACTTCCTCAGGGTCCACCTCTCAAGCCTGTTAAGGTTAATCCATGTCCTTCAGTGTGTTGACCCCACCACATAGCTTGGTGTCATTGACATATTTGCTAAGGGAGCACTCAATCCCACTGCCCGTGTTGCTGACAAAGGTGCAAGTAGCACTGGTCCCAATACAAATCCCTCAGTAGCACTGGTCCCAATACAAATGAGGATTTGTATTGGGACCAGTCCCTCAGCTGACACTAGTTTCTAGCTAGACATTGAGCTGTTGACTGCAACTGTAGGAGTGCCATCATCCAGCCAATTTTTATCCACTTGTCGAAATTCATGCCTCTCCAGTTTAGAAACAATGATGACATTTGGGAGAGTGCCAAATTCTCCACACAAACCCATATAGGTAATTTCTGCTGCCCTTCCTTGTTCAACACTAGTGTAACACAATCCTAGAAGGCCTCCAAATTTGTCAGGCATGATTTGCCTTTAGTGAAGCCATGCTGGCTGTTGCAAATCACCTAATCATTTTCAGTGTCTCTTAGCACATTTTCCAGGAGGATCTGTTCCATGACCTCTACAGGTACTGATGTGAGACTGCTTGGCCTGTAGTTCTTTGGTCTTCTATATCTCCCCTTTTAAAAGTGGGCTCATGTTTTCCCCTTTCATGTTGGTGGGAACTTCACCCGACTGCCATGAATTTTCAAATGTGATGCGTAGTGGCTCCATTCTTTCATCCCAACACTTTAGTCATAAGAGAGGTCCCTGTGTTTCCATGATGCCAATTAAAGTCATAGACCTGCAGGCATCCACACATCTCTAGCACCACCCATGCTGCATGTGTTAGCACAAAGGGGGTTTAAGTTGCTCCCCAATGAAGCTGATTTTCTGTCTGGTGTGGCTGGACTGTCTTGGTGCTCTGCTGCTGCCCTGCATACCCTCTCCAGGCTCTTTATGGCTCAGCTATCTTACTGGTATGTGTGGGATGGCATGTTCCATACCTTATCACTATTAAACCTGATGATACCTCCCTCCCCTGTCATATCTAATTTAAACCCCTATCAATAAGCCCTGCTAGCCCTTCACCAAAGAATCTCTTTCCCCTTGGAAAGAGCTGAATCCTGCCTTCATTCAGCAAGCTGGTGCCACATATATAGGCCATCCCATTATCAAAGAAATCAACATTTTGGTGATTACACTAGTCATGGAATCATATGGGTCCATCTGTTTCTTTCAATGCTAACACCTAAAACTGGAAGAACAGAGGAGAAATAATCTGCAACCAATTCACCAACAATCCCAGGGCCTTGGTACAGTGAACAAAACTGTCCAGAAAGCTTTCATGACTCTTCAGAACTAGGATTTCTACCAATCAGTTGATAAATGTCAAATCATTCACCAGCCACAGGCTCTTCCCAAAGAAAGGTATGTTTCATGTCTGCTTATAAAAGTCCTTGCTTTGGTATTAGCTGACAAGATTTGACTTGTGACACACAACAGGATTTTTATGACCTTACCTTTCCTACTTGGCTTATACAGAACACTCCAGAGTCCCTTTTGCAAATACCTAAGTGTGCAACAAAGATAATCTATCTTGAATGTTAATAGGATGAAGTAGCAAAGAGCCTCCCTTTCTTATTTTTAATAAGGGCAATTACATTCCATCCATCTGCCTTATGCATACAATCTCTTTGAATGAATGCTCTTCATGAAATTTTCATGAGAAACATCACAATCTAGCATTCAAATACCCAGAACTGTTATATTTTTGACAGTTGTGGCTGGTATCCAACCTGGCTTTCAGGTATCTGGCAATAAACCCAGATATACAACATCAAATGGACAGGGGAAATACTGAAATTTCTAATTGGAGGGCTTATCATGGTGGATTTAATTTTCAGGATGTTATTTACTTTTTTCTCTAAGTTTATTCATGATTTGTACTACTGTCTTTACACTTCAGTGATACCAAGTACGACAGCAAACACTTTACAAAACAAAGCTGAGCATCAAATTGTTGAACAACAGCATCTCAGCCACAGCAAGAGGAAAGTAACTATTAAATTTTTTTTTTTATATTGGTACCTCTATAATTTTATCTGAGGTGGCCAGAAGAATATTTTTTACTGATCATTAATATGCTCACTAGGTTCTAAACTACAGTTTATACTGCTCTTCCCATGTAATATTCAGTTCCAGTCCATTAGTTTCCAATTCATCAACAATTTAAATCAGACTTGACCTTCTCAAAGCCATTTGGTACTGTCATTTTTAGAGGCCATTAAAGGTCAGATTTTTCTGTCCTTGTGGCTTAGTGACTTATACATGTAATACATATTTTGTTTAGGATGACAGATACAAGTGATTCAGACATAGGCCACATTCTTTGAATTTGTTATTTGTCTTAAAGCTGCTGAATTTCATTATTGACATTAAAATAATGCATTTAGTACTGCACTAGTATAATTTCCAATTGTTCCATGACTCCACAGAAGTTATTTGTCAGTGTATGATCTGAAAAATGTAGAAAACAATTACAGAGAGAGGTTACAATATGAGCCATTAAGAGAGAATGTAACAAAATGACCTTGTCTTGCTGTGGATCATGGCTCTTAGTATTTCTCAATTCTCTGTATATTCAATCAGTTTGACATTGCTCACCCAAGGCACACAGAATGGACAACAAACAGAAGCTAGAAGCCACTGAGCTGCCGTAAAGTCGTCACTTTCTTGCCATTACTGAAACCTGGTGGGATGTGACTGGAGTGTGACTATTGATGGCTACAGGCTCTNNNNAAGAGACAGGTGAGAAAAGAGAGAGGCAGAGGGGTCGCCCTCTACAGCAGGAGGCAGATTGAGTGTGAAGAGCTGTCTCTGAAGAGCAGCCACAAGCAGCTCAACAGCCTGTGGGTAAGGATCATGGACTGAAACGACAAAGGGAACCTTGTGGATGGTTTTATGTACAGACCCCTGATCAAAGGGACCCTACTGATGAAGCCTTCTTGCTCCAGCTACAGGAGGCATCATGCTCTCAGGCTCTTGTCCTCCTGGGGCACTTCAGCCATCCCAAAATCTGCTGGGAAAGCAGCATAGCAAGCTGCAGGCAAGCCGGGAGACTCTTGGAAAGCATGAGGGATACCTTCTGGAGCAAAGGAATAGACAGCAGCCCTAGCTGAGGGGATACAATCCTGGATCTGATGGGCACCAGTGGAAGTGAGCTGATCTTGAACATCAGGGTTGGAGGGAGTCTGGGCTGCAGTGATCACACGTTGCTGGAGTTTGCAGTCCTGACGGGCGTGGGCCAGGTGAGGAACAAAGTCAGGCACCTGAACTTTAGGAAAGCAGACTTCCAGCTCTTCAAGGAGACAGCCAGTGAGATCCACTGGGAGACTTCCCTCAGGGACAAGGGAGTGGACCAGAGCTGGCAAATCTTTAAGGAAGTCTTCCAGCGAGCGCAAGAGCTGGCAATCCCCAGGAGCAAGAAATTGAGCAAGGAAGGCAAGGGAACAGCAGGGCTGAGTAGGGTGGTCAGACTGAAGGGAAAGAAGCAAAGGGACAGGCAGTTGAAGCTAGAATGGGTGGTGACCAAAGAAGAGTAGAGATGAAGTATGGTTGTGTAGGAATGAGGTCAGGCCTAGGTGAAGCTGGAATTGAACCTGGCAAGGAATTGTTCAAGGTCAGTTTGGATAGGGCTCTGAGCAATCTGATCTAGTGGAAGACATCCCTCCGCATTCTAGAGGGTTTGGAAATAGATGATCTTTAAGATACCTTCCAACACAGGCCATCTTATGATTCTATGATTCTGTTCTGGAAACAATGTCCTTGCTGTCAGTTTAGTAATTGCTTCCCTTCCAAGTAACTTATTTTAAAAAAGCACATTAGCCTTTACATTCAGATTTCCATATAAGTATACCTAAAACAAATGTAAAATACATAATTTAACTTGTTGCTGCATTTGTCCTAGAGGTGAGCTTACCCTCATTAATGTAACAGCATTTAGAGGCTCAAACTCAGTGTTTTTGTGTGAACAGTAATTTTGATGGAGGGGTATCTTGAAAATAGCCAAAAGTTAAAATTATGCTCTGCTAAAAATAGAAAGCATACTTATCTTTAAGTGGTATTGATTGAAAAAATTATAGCTGTGCCACAACTATATATTATAAACTCTGTTCTGCTTATCCCTTAACTCTATTTCCTCTCATCTTCACAAAAAAAGGTGCAATCTCTTTTTTAGATTTTTATTTTAGTGATGTAATTATTTCATAAAATTTCAGGAACAGAACTTCTCATGCTATGAAGGTGTACTGTCAAGACTATGTTCAGTACAATGGCTTTGACCCTTGGTGGTAAAACCTGCATGTCTAATATACAACACAGGTAAAGAAAGAGGAAGACAGTCATATTTAGCTAGGATTTGTGCCACAGCTTCTTAACATTTTGACTACTTTTTCTGTAAAAGGTTACTTTCAGACCTTGTGTAGGACCTACTGGCAGCAAGAGAGTGTTAGCTTTTAGAGACAGATTGAGTCTTGAAGTCTTAAATTTTGCATAGCTACCTTACTGAATCACTCTGGCCATCACAATCATGATTTAAAAAGAAAGACTGAATAGTGTGAATAGTCTTCTGAGTTACAGTACAATATGATGATATAACTATGATACGGATATGAAGTATAAATGTGAAGTATCCAAAGCAAATTGTTATGACTTTGGTTTTGGATTACGGACCATAAAGGCAAGGTAAGAGCATCAGGACTCAAGGCCAGAGAGTTGCCAAGAAAACTGGCTAATATGTTTGTTAAGTATTTAATTTCACCTAACTATTTTCAGCATTGAAACATCCATGTTCCAGATTATTAATCTGGAGTTCATATTCATATGTAGAACAGAATATTAACCTGTAGTTAAATCTGTGTAATCTGCCTAACTAAAATACACACTCTTAGCACTCGACTGTGCCTCTTGAAAATTTTGCTTATGAAAAGCAATTATTCTTATTGTACAAATGGAAGGTGGTTCTCTACTCTATTCAGGAAGAAAAGAAAGTGAATCTATTTCAAGATTCACTGATAGGTTTGCCACAGGCAAATTTTAGTCATTCTGCAGCTCACAGAATAAAAAGGCACACATGGAGCATTCCCAGAATACATTATAGATACTGAAGATAAACTGCCACAATAAAGTTTATTATTTCAAAGAACAGTGTAAATAAAGCTTTTATTTTCACTATTCCAGATGGCAGCAGCATATAATTTGCACTGTTTTGACATCATGACCGTATTATTCAAAATCATTCTTCTTCCTTCTGAACTGAATGCAGGATTGAGAACAGTAAAATCAAAGAGACTAGGGAAGGAACTAAAATCACCATATTGGAGTCAAGTTGGTATTCTGTACTATTATTGAAGAATCATGGATATAAAGGAATTTAAAAAAGAACCAGACCCAATTCTAATTATACATAAAAATTAAATCGATTTAAAATATATAAAGCATCAGAGAAGTGCCAGTTAATAAACATTATTCATACTGAAACACTTCACAAGGCAAATTTTGGCAAATAGAAGTAATTATGAACACACAATAAATTATTTTGTGGGATACTTTGTTCAAATTTGCTATAACAGATGGATACTTGGTGTTGTACATCAGTAAAGCAGGGTAATGTCTACACTAGAATAATAGATCTCGGTACTGGTTGGGAGTTCTCTTTAATTTCACACTATTTTAGCACATGAGGAAATGAATTAGACATTGATAAGATGATCAGTAAAAATTCAACATAAGAACAGCTGTCCATACCATCCCATCAAAACCCAGCCATTTCAAAGTACCTTCATATACTGAAGAGATGTGCAAAGCACATTTTGATACAAAAGAAAACAAATTTGTTTAGTAGCTCTGTATGCAATTACCCTGCAAATTGCAAAGTAATGTCTATATAACAGAACACAGAGCCACTTAGACTGAATTATCATTTGTATGAATGTTGAAGCAGCAATTTCACATTGCATTAAGTCAGTTAACATTCATTGTTATTAGCATTTAGCTTTAAATAAGTTCTCTGTTTTAACAAATGAGTGCACTGAGCCTTTGCAATTAGATATCTTCTAATAAAGAAAAAGGAATTTGCACCTTTCAGCAGTTCTCAAAATCTGCAAAATTAGACTGCATATAGCAAGCTTTTCCCAAAGTGACCTGTCTCACTCACATGAACAATGAAATACCTCTCACTCTGCTTTAACAATGACATGACATCTGAACAACAAAAAAATTAATATTTGTAGATTCATCATTCATATGAAAACACAAGCCTCAAAATAAGGGTTTATTCTCAGATTTGTACACAGGCATGTCATAGTTTAGAGCAGAGCATATAATCTGAACATCAATATGCCCAAATTTGGTTATGATTGAAATTTTGGATGTCTGTCTGTTGTGTTCATTTGGAATGTAATAGGGAATACAAAAAGCTGTGTCTCGAAAAAACCAAAAACCAACAAACAAACAAACAAACAAAACGTAGGGAATCCAAGCATTTCTACCAGATGTCCCTAATCTAACACAAGGAGAGGACTCAGAGTCTGAGGTAATGAAACAAAGGCAGAGAATGTAGTTGTTTAAGAACAAGGTATCATATGATTAGGAAAAGAAATGCTAAACCTCTGAAGCAAAGAGGATACAGCATCCCCCATATTCCCATATGCAAATATTCACAAGGAAAATACTACATATTTTGCACTGGGGAGCAAAGGACAAGAGGACTGCAAAGGGTGGCAATATGAATTTCCATGATTACCGTTTCTGATTTAAGGCTTACTTTCCAGACAGGGTTAGGCTTTAGATTACACTAAATCGGGGTTAAATTGGGGCTTGCCCAGAATCAAGATTAGGAAAACAAAAAAAGCATACTTGCTCTACCCAGTCAATATTTTTAACATAATAATATTTGTGCTTTCACATTCTCCCTACTTTTATTTGAAAAATAAAGGGGAAAGCAGTGTAATGCAGGCAGTCCTTTTTTTACACCTTAGTTTTTCACATCACATACAGCTTTATGGTGAAGTAAATAATAAGATGAGCAGCAGTTTCATATGTACACCATAGCACACTTTTCATGTTAGTAGCCTGAATATACTGACTGGTCCAGAACATGTAAAAACATTCTTTTCCTTTTCTTCCTCTCCCTTCTACTCATTAGTACTCAGTGTTAAAATTTTATACTAGAAAATACATATGACACTTTCTATATAAGTAGTTACCTCATACTCATTCACTATAAAGCAATAAATACTAATAAATGTAATGCAATAAATCATCACAATCAAGTTCAAACATCTCAGTTTGAGAATGGGGTAGAAGAAGCATCTTGTTTTCTTGCGTTCAAAAGAGCAAGAGAGAAAGAAATAAGAAAGAAGAGCAGTGTGTCAAAGGAGAACTCAGACCATACAGTCTGCCTCTCCCTCCTTTCTTGTCATGGCCATTTCTGTTACTGATGTTACACTGCTTTCAAGGAATCGTCTCCTCAATGCCATAATCTTCCCCGATGTTTTTTAATGCAGCCTATATACTCTGTAGCCCAAACTGTCAACAATAAACTATACTAACTGCATTAATGACACAGCTGCGGAATTTAAGAACCTGATAAAGCAACTTGTCAAAACCATTAACTTTGTTGAAGTATTGTTTCTAAAGGAGAACAGCATTATTTTCTGCATTTCTAGTTCAGCATTAAACTTGTACATTTTAGAAAGAGAAAGGGGATATTTTCACTTTGGTAAGTGGTTAGATAGATGCTCAAAAAGAGCAGATAGATGGTGGTTAGATAGATGCTCCTACTGTTTAGTTCCCTTAAAGAAAGAAATGAGGAATAAGGGTTATGAAATTGTTTTTCTTAAGTTTTAACAAAGGATATTTCATTCAGGATGTTAAAAGCCCTTTTGGTTCAATGAATTAAACAGCAAAGTAGTGTCTATGCATTTCAACTGATTTTCTGGTGCCCAGCACAACAATGCACCTGTACAAATGTAGCAGTTTGAAACTGCATCATTTCAATAAACAGGAAATTAAAGTACTAAAAAACCACCCATCAAACAACTGCTATTACTGCTGAAAAGACAGGGAAAGAAGATATCCCTTGAAATTCAGTACTATTCAGTGTTGTACTGATGTTATATTACAAAATATGAAACATTTTTTTACATCCAATGCTTCCTTCATCTTCATTGGTCTGAAGATCATGCTTACAACATTGATAATGCTTACCTGATTACAGACAGGTGACTGTAAAAAAGCAATAGACACAGTAGCTTCCCATTTTTATGCTTTCTTTGCTTGTTCTATTTTAAGTCTTTCCACCACTATAACATGTATTTATCAATTAAGAAATCACTGGAAGATGTAAGACACAAAACAATGCCTTGTATCATGTACTCCCAACATATATATAAGTAAAAGACAGAATACAAAGTACTGGTAGAAGTTAAAACACGTGGCATCTTTGAAACTGTATGAACCTTTAACAGAAGGGAGGACATAGTTCCTTTATTAACAGATGGTGAAGTTATTCTCTGATTGCTTGGCTGTGCAGGGAATGGTTGTGCTCTAGAATTCAATTTTCATATGGTTGAATATGAGGGAGGAATCCCTCTCACTACTTGTGTGTGTCACCACTTTTGGCAACATTCCTTTTTGCAGATACTGAGAAGGTGCCTATCTTCTTACAGAGATCTGATATCAGAGAAGAACAAGTGTAGGAAAAAGCAGAGAAGGGAGTAGATATGAATTGCTTTTTTGTTTGGGGTGAGTTTCACCACTTAAAGTTCTTTGTCCAAAGAACAACACTCCAAAGACAAGGATGCTATAGGGGGAAAAGACCACTGACTTCTGGTCTAGAAGGATACTGAAGGTCTTTCTCGCTAGCAGAGGACACACACTGCTTAAAATTCAGCTTTTCAGAGTCCTCTGGCAAGCTGAATAACCACTGATGACAAAATACCTCTAATGAGCATGCAGTCACACAGAACTTCACATTAACGCTTTATAGCACACACAAGGCTAACACAGTCAACATTTCAAGGTTTTCATCCCATAAAGACTTGAATATTCATGACATCAAAGGTTCATTTTATCACGCAAACCCAATGTTTAGAACTGTGGCCTGCGACTTTGAGTCCTACCTGAAATTTTGCTCCTGCCTGAAGATGAAGTAAGTGGGAATAGTCTGTGATTGAACATGCTTCACAATATAATAGTGAGTGACGCTATTAGAAATGATAGATAATGTCTGTACTCTGAGTTATTGTGTAAAAGAAAATGCTCAACACCCCAGCATGCTCTGAAGCATGGCAGAGGCCCTGCCTTCAGTTTGCAGAGGTGATGCAAGGTAGCACTCACTCCCATCTTCTGGGAGCTTGCTCGTGTCCTATGCTCCTCCAACACATTTTTCACAATAATATTCACATGGCCTTGAAAGAGGTATTGTGAATCACTGTGAGCTGAACGGAGCATACTCAAGCAGGCTCTCTGGAATACTGAGGGAGGGAGATTACTTTAAACATGACACTTTCACATTTGTCTAAAAACAACAGCTAATATTTCTCATGGAACTGTAAATGAGGAGTGATGTGGGAATTCATTCTTAAGATGTTGAACATAGAACAACACCAGATTTACTCAGCTTTGCTATAACTGTTGCTACAACTTACTTGACTAATTCCAACACAATTTATATTGTCAGTAATTTGAAATAAGAACTTGGCTGGGCATAGGAATATAGGATGCTAAAAAGTGTTATTTTAAAAAAACTCTTTTATTTGCTGAGATCAAGGTTCATGCCTCTAAGCACACCATAATTATTTTAACTACTTTTTCGTTATTTAAAATAATTAAATAATAATTCAGTGCTACCACTAAAAAAGGTAGCAAATCAAAGTTCACAACAGACAGTGTAATTGAAATTTTTTAGTCTAGAGTCTGAGTGGATATATTTAAATTGCAAATAAAATGTGGTCCATAATATTTTTACATGCATAGTAAATATTAAATGGATTTTATATATACTATAGGCAAGCTTTTTGCTTTCACAGTTTCTGTTTTATTTTCTCACCAACTTCTATCAATCTAATCAAAGACCATCAATCATTCCTGATCTTTTTAAATCACGAGCCTTGGTTGCTTCCAGTTGATTTTGCTTTGGTTTGCTCTGTTATTTTGTAGAAGAAATTTCTGCAAATGAAAATGATAATTAGTTAGCAAAAACCAGTGATGCTTCAGTTTCAGTGGAATACTTCACTGGCATGTACATAAAAAAACAGCTGTTCAGCATAGCTGGAAGTCATGGACCTCAGTGATGGCTGGGATAGTGTTTGAATAGTCAGTCCAGTGTGATTGCCAGAAGGGTGAGAATCATCATGCCAGGTGGGGCAGGTAGGGGATGAGAAACAGAGAAAGAATAGAAGAAACTTTCATGTTTTGTCAGTTACTTGCAAATCCATCACAAATTGTTTTGTGATGAATAGTTAATGAAGTCAAACAGCTGTGGAGAGCCAGTTCCTGCCTTTGAGCAGACACAGTGTGACAGAGTAAGCTTAGCATAGCATTGTATATGTCAAGTTCATCAAAACCAGTGTAACCACAGAAAACCTCCACACCAGCTTTGTCAACAGACTTAACATCTGCTAAGTTTCATGAAGAAGGAACAAGTGAAGAAAACAGAATGGTTGATAACAGAAGATGTGGATGTGTGCAGTGGTGAATTAAAACTCAGTGGAAGGCCCTACGCTACAGAAGTAATTCAAGCAATTGACTGAGAGGGCCAGGGTTATACACGCTTTCAATAACAGAACTGTTTCTCTTTGGATTTATTAATAGTAACATCTGTCATCCATTTTACAACAATATAAAACTCATGTCTTTTATAGAAAAGTGATTGAACTATTTTTCCTGTAAGCTGGAGAGGTAGGCATGAAGATCATTATATGCACTCTTTAGAATCATTTGGGAATAGGTCAGATGCTACAGTAATTGAGAAATAATTTATACCACTAAACAAACACATAGCAAAAAATCTCAAACCACACAAAAGTATTTCAGTATTCCAAGATTTT
>JAYDZK010000128.1:44099558-44109723 GCA_034509185.1 Euphonia xanthogaster | reverse complement strand
TAATACTAGTAGAAAGCTTAACTGAATTGATTTCGGTAAAATTAGTTACTTTTATGCCACATGGATCTGAAATACACCCTGTTAAAAGTGGTAAAATAATGCTGACATATGGAGGGATTTCAATCTCTTTGGTCCACCCCATATTTTGTTGTCCGTGAGTTTAGCCAAATATAATTTTGTGACAGCTGCCAAATAAGTGGGAAAATATCACAATCAAACCTAGATAATTAATAGTCCCCATCTTTGATCAAGTGAAGATTATTCATCCCATTCTTGGAACTGTTCAGCCAGGTTGGATGCAGCTTTGGGCAAACTAATCTAGTGGGTGGCATCCATGTCTAGGTCAAGGGTGTGTTGGAACTAGATGATTTTTAAGGTCCCTTCCAACGCATTCAATGATTCTGTGAACTACTGCAATCAATTTAAGGGCCAAGAGCTTCTTGTGCTGGAGCAGAAGCTGTTAATGGGATTGAAAACAGGAGCTGTTCTAGATAATTTTATTTGATTCTGATCTTCCAATACAGTACGTTGCACTGTGTTTAGGGATTTTTGTCTGTGCCTGTGACTTGTCTAATTGATACATGTGGATATTTATAGAAGTGTGCTCTAAATTACATTTCTCATTTAGGTATTTCTATTCCTCTGTAAGTCTGTATTATGCTTAGTTTTGTTTGTCCCAATAAGTAGCAAAAGACAAAAGGATACCAGGAAGGTCACTGGCACTTTACACATATGAAAAGCTCAACAAATATAATTCCACTTTACTTTAGCACTAATATTATCATGCTGTCTGTCTTTGTCTTCCACTTTTCTTATACCTTGGTACCTCTTCTCCATGACATTTTAACATTTAAGATCTTCCTTTTAAGGAGATTTTCTCCCTCTTGACTTAAAAGATGTCTCAGTCTCTTTTCCTAAACTCCTTATGCATTCTGATCTTGATTCACCTTTCAATAAGTGATCTGATCACTAGTATGAAAGACATTAAAATCTTCTCATGATACTTCACATGGTAACTTTGTACATATTTCTCACTATTTCCCATCTCAGATCAACCCAGAAAAACAATATAACCTTAATTTTTCACTCAAATTTTCAGAAGATGTTTCTAGCACTAGGATGGAAGTAGATTAGTGACTTCCATAAACAGTATGATTGTCTTTTATGTTGTGCACTTACAAAGCAAAGAACGATCTAGGCTTAACTTAGCTTTATTTACTGCATATTTTTAAACTTTCTGTTTTTAATATGATTGTATATCATATTTTTAATATGATATGAAAAAAGGTAAACACCTCAAATATTTCCAAATTTATTTTTGATTATTTTTGATTCTTAAAACAGATAAATTTTTATGCATCCATAAAATTTTACTTTCAAACAAATAATCCAGGACAAGTGACCTTGAGCAATGCAGGAGCATTAAAAGGAAAAGCAAATGATAACAGCAAGTCACTTGTTGCTGTGGTGGATTAAGGCATTCAAGAGCTGACTTGGTTTTTTGTCTAGGGAAGTTAGTTGCTTCCTAGGGATTCACATGCAGGATGTGGGGGAGATAGTCAAAGCTTGCCTGTCCCCCTGACTGTTAACCCTTGCTGTTCTCCCTGGTTTGAACCAGTTATACTAAATGAGGCAACCTGGAGCATAACAGTTATGACTACAGAGATCTGGAAGACATAACCAGGACACTGGGACCCAGGTGGTGTTATCCTGGATCCTGCAGGTGACAGAAAAGTGTGCAAAAGAAAGGTAAATAGCAAGAAATATGACAAATGAATTCCCAGTTTAAAAAATCATAGTTCAGACTGGTATATGAAAGTGCAGGACATTTAATTTTTTTATGTAACACTGATGGGTGACCACAAATAAATTACACAAGAAGACCCTCTGGTGAAGAAATTATGTTTTCTATAGTTAATGTGAATTCTCATTAAAAAAGTAGTAAATAAATTGAAAGATACAATCCCTGAAAAACAATCTATTAAAAACATTAGATAGAACTACCATCAGAAATCTAGATAATACTACACAGGAAAAAGAATATACATTAGGTTTTATTTTATAAGGTTTTGTTTTGAAAGAAGACAAACTGATCTGTTGGTATTTCAAGCTGTTAGCTTTGGTTTTAGATCCTGCAGCCAAGAAGCTAACTTCACTAAGTGGCTCATAATTGCAAAAAATTTTGTCTTGGAGTGGATTAATTTTAACTTGTTTCCAATTTTCTTGTTATTTGGAGTAAAAGAAATATTATTTGTCACCTATTTCATATGTTAAATTGCTTTGAATTTAGCTTTTTTCAGTTTGCCAATCTCAAACTACTTTACAGGAGATAGGAGGTTTATCTTGTAACAGCACAAAGATGCCTATGACATATATTGTAGTTTGCATTAAGTTGAAAATTGAAGTATGAACTCTTACAAAATGGGCTTAAGGTAGATTTCTTTATAGTGTTTTATTACAACCCAGAATTCCCATGGTTTTATGAAAATCGACTAATTATTATGATGGGTTTTTTTTTTCTCTTCCTAGGACAAATCATATCAAACCTTGTAAAAAAGCTGAATATAAAGCAGCCTTTTTCTCCCCATAGATCCTTTACTTCCCTTATAAGTGGTCTAGAATTACAGAATCAGACAGGGTTTTGTGTTGAATCATGGTGGGATTACCTGCAAAAAATAAGTGGAATATAGTCTTGTACTTTTTTTTCCCTAGAGGCTTATGAGAGGACTGGGGCATGAACCTGGTAGTGGCAGAGGCTGACAGATCTATATCACCATGGTTGAGCTGGTAAAGCATGCGTCAAGGAGCAACAGAAATGAGATAGTGAGACACATTGCAACATCATAAAAATGTCTCTGAAAATTAGTTAAAAAAGATCTAAAGAGCATCCTATTTTATACTTGCAAAGTGGTGTCAAGGGATAGCCATTTAGCAGGTTTTTTTTCTGATATTTTATGTTATTTCAACAATATTTGATTAAACAGTAAAGGTAGACATACCAATAAATTACTGCAGGAGCTTGATGGCTATTGAGGAAGTCACTCAAAGACTGAAAAGGATTGAGAAGATGAGGATGTTCTGACACTGCAGATAGTAGAGAAGTTAAGGACAAAAAGGTCACAAAGTGGAGAGGCTGTGTTGAACATGCCATTCCTTCACAAACAACAAACTTCTATGAGGAAGGGGGGGAGGACAAGGGGAGTAATAGCCTTCAGGTTTTTTCCCTACAGAAGAAGTATTATACTACCAGTACAAATGTGCCAACTCCGAATAGTGAAAACAATCGATTTCCCTATCTTATGCATGAAACTCTTCAACAGAACTAAGAATTTTAAAAGCAGTATCAAGGTGTTTTCCCAGTAGGTAGAAAATAGATCTAAATATACCCATAGAAATCTCCAGAATAATGAAACCAAGCAAAATGGATGATAACCCTTACTGCACCAACTGGATAGATACTTTAAAGGAAGGTATATAATTAATGAAATTGTTTTAAGCTTTCAGTGTGATTTCGGCCAGAAAAATAAATCACTCATTTTGAAGCACTCAGTTTATTCCTATCCTAACAAGTCTTGGTTCAGCTACATAGTTTTATGTCCCAATTGTATCTATGAATTCTCTCATAGGAATATAACTAATATCTTTATGTCTGCCATGGCATTATTCCTGTTTGAACCAATGCTAAGACATCACGGTTCAGTTGAGACTTTTTTCAGTTTCCAAAGCATAAGAAGGATGCTTCACTTCATGAGCATGATCATTAGCAAAAATTATCTAAAAGATATCCTAAGAGTATTTCCCTTTTCTTTACAAGTCTATGTTTTGTAATAGAAAAACTTCAATAATAATCCTTTTTGTAATGAGTATTTGGGGTTCAGATAATCCTATCAGTGAAGTCTCTAGGTTATTTTAAAATTTTATAAAACACTCAGGTCCATTTATCAGGTACAGCATCTGCTTGAACTTATCACATGCAACAATTAAACTAGTTTTTTCAATTTTACACATCTGAAGGCACTGTTTTGATCTCATTTTCATTTCCCAGCTAGCTATATTTTCTTTGAGCTACAAATACACTGCTGGTCTTTGTTCTCTATTTCCCAATATATGCAGATTGGCTGGAACTAATAGCTATAGTTCTGGCTAGGCTTCTGGTCTGCTGCTGGAAGTTGGGAGATCATGTCCAAATTGGCCAAATGCTCAAATCTCACACCAGAAAATCTTTCAGTCCAATAAACCCAGCAGAGCAATCACTGTAATAACTACTACTCTATTTTTCTGTCTTCTGTAACTGCAGACCTAAAGTAAATGGAAGGTTCAATTAGGCTGGCCAGTATAAGGATGTGAAGTATAAAGATTGGTAAACTGGGCATTTGTTTTCTTGCTTTCAAGTTATTTATGCTTTTATTTAAAACTGATGAATATCAATACATAAAAGAATGATACATCATATATGCATGAATAATGCATGATGTAACTTTAGTTAATTTCATTTGCAAATTAATGTTTTTAAACTTCTTATACTAAGTCAAAATTTATAATGAATATTATAATTCTTATACTCCTTGTAGTAAACCATACAGTCAAATATTTTTCACATTGAGAATTGGATGAAATAACTTCTCAAAACTCTCTTGGCAGAAATTGAAAGGTTTCCCATCAGTTTGTATGGAATCAGTTAGAGAAAATAAGTTGCTTATCTATTTTAGACAGCTTTCACTGGTCTAACTAAAAGCACTCTTCAAAACAATTTATTTCTATTGACTAGTTTGTATATATCAAATCAATTCAAACATTTTATCCCTTTCCACAGTTTACTTAAACTTTGCATATTGACTTTTATTCAAAACATGTTCTTTTAGCTTGTATAATAACAGACAAAAATGATATGTATGTCGGAGATGATGATATATTTTGAATATATATATGTGCAGATAGGTTCACGACTTTATATGTTAAAACTTTCATGTGAATTGTGTTCTCTCACCACAATTAATTCATGTTAGAAATTGATAGCTGGGCACTTATATTTTCATGTGAAGCCTTCAACATCTATCCATCAATAAAGATTGACAAGAAGAAAATGAAATTCCTCTTTTTTCATCCCCAATCAAATTGCATCTAGCCTCTCATAACAAAAAGGCTTGCAAACAATCACTTTTCTAAGTAAACCAAATGTGCAGCAACAATTTAGGAAAAAAAAAATACCTACAGAATAGAAAAAACACAACCTGAACTTTTGCACTTAATAATCTGAGATTGCTGCAATTTGTCAAAGATATAATTTCTGTCAAAAAAGGAAATAAATCACAAATACCAAAGATAAAAATTTAAAATTCATTAAATTTTAAAATTTAAAATCTATTTATATACTAGAATAAAATATATATTCAAATTCAAGTCCCCTGGTCTCTCAATGTGGTACTATTTAACTACATGGTGGCTTTAATGTGCCAGAAACTTTTATTCCCTTTGAGATAGCAATTAATCAAAAAAATGCTTTCATATATAAAAGAAAACCTGAATAACAATTTTCTACTAGTAAAACAAAGCTTTTATAAGGACACTCCAGACAAGGGTAAGCAAAATAGTCAGCATCACCTGAGTCTATTAAGACAATATGAATGCCTGCCTTCTTTGAAGAAGGCTATAGATTCACACTTCTTCATGTCAATAAGCATCTACAGTGACCAGTGAACTGTGAAGCTCTTTTGGCTAACATGAGCTAAATTACTGTTCTGGAGTAATTATAAATCAACTGCTTCCACATTTTTGTAGAAGCAGGGGATGTGTTGTGGCAGCACCTGTTGATTCCCCAAAACTCTTTTCTTTCTAAGAGATATTAATGGGCTGTATAATCCTGATGACTTTGGGGGGTTTTGTGGTTGGGTTTTTTTGTTTGGTTTTTGTTTGTTTTGGGTTTTAGCTCTAGTGCACATAAATTATCCATTATATACTTCAGCAGGCACATATTTAATTTCACCGTAAACAGTATTGTGAAATGAAGAAAGAAGGACAGACATTTTAATTCCAGATGAGTGATCACAGAAACCATTATGGTGCCTACCAGACTAACCTCAGGTGCTTAGTAGTCATTTCCTTTATAAACCCTATACATGTATTTTCCCTCTTTTGGACTAGTTTTTACTGGCTTTTATTGTTTTGTTAGTTGATATTCTCAGGAAAAGCCTTATTCTGTCTTTAACCAGCATTCACTGTTAAAATACTGTTTAAAAATAACTGTGATCATGTTCAATTCCCTACCTCTGTAGCTTTTCAAGCTCTTTTTAACATCCACAAGCTGTTGCAATTTTAAGAAGAAACAAATAAGGGAACATGAAACTCATTTTTTTGTAGAATTATTGGTAAATATTACTTTTAATGGGGCTTGGTTTGCAGTAACTAAAAGCTTAATGTAGCTGTATAAATAACTGATTCATCCTGTCTTAGTATTAAGTTCTTTTGGGGTTAGGTTTTTAATTCTCATTTGCATTTTAATTCATGGTGAAGTTCAAACTCACACTAGAATTTTGGAAATTTAATTCCCTTTTGAATTATTCAACTTCTAAAGATATTATGGTTATTTTAATACCTTTGCTTTTTACTGTGAACGAAAAAGCAACCTTCTTTCCTTCTTTTGCTTTTTACTGTGAACGAAAAAGCAACCTTCTTTCCTGTCTTCTTTAAATGTCCCAAAACATAGTTCAAAACAAAATTAAAGAAGAACGTTTGATTTATTATAGGGGAGTAGAAAAAAATCTTCCTGACTAAAATTAGAATTCCTGTATATAGGTTTTTTAATGCAAATACTGTTAGAACCTTCTGTACTTGTGCTGCAACCTGGACAATATTAGGAGGAGGATTATGCATGGAAGACATACAGTTTTATGCTCTAGAATACCCACAAACTAGCAAGGCATTCTCCATAATTTACTTTTATGAGTTTCAATTTCAAATTAATTTTACAAACTTAATGGTTTGGGAAATTATTACGGGAAACAATAATTTAGAGTTGACCTTTTTTGAGCTACCTGTTACTTGATTGGTTTAGCTAGCAATGTCTTTAATTGAATTTGTCAGCAACAAAAATATGTGTGCTAACAGCTGCTGACTTAAATTTTATAATAATTGTTATTACCTTAGATAAAAATTTAAGCACGCAAAAAAAAAAGGGGGAGTAGAACAAAGTCACCTACACTGCTCACCTAGTGTAGTATTTACAGAGTAAATGTCTCAATGAAAATGTTTTAATGCTTATAGCTTCTTTAGAAATATATTTCTGCATTAGCACAAACTGTGACAAATATTTTTAATTTAGTGAAAAAAATCACAAGCTATATATGAAATGATGTGGGTAAAAAATTATTATATGTATGTTATTTCCTTAGTCAAATCTTCATAGTATCATCAGAAAAAAACACTTTAAATTTCAGTCTTGAATTCTACAAATCTTAGCTCTTGCTTACTATTTCAGAAATGTTTTTTACAAGGTACTGCGCATGGGTCTGGGCAATCCCTACTACTAACACAGGCTGGGGGATTGAACTGATTGAGAGCAGCCCTGCTGAGGAGGACTTGGAGGTTCTGTTGGATGAGAAATGATCTTGCAGCCCATTTCTGGTCTGTATCAAAAGTGGCATGGCCAGAGAGTTAAGGGAGTTTATTTGATTCTGTCCTTGTATTCTGCCCTGTAAGACCCCACCTGGATGCTGCACTCAGCTGTGGGGTCCCTGGCCTCATGAAGGGCATGGACTTGTTGGAGTGAGTCCAGAAGGAGGCCACCAAGATGATCAGAGAAATGCAGCACTTCTACAAGGAAAGTCTGAGAGAACTGAATCGTTCTGCCTGGAAAAGGGAAGGCTTTGCAGTGACCTAATTGAAGCCTTCCAGTACCTGAAGGGAACCTACAAGGAAGAGGTAGCGAAATTATTTACAACACGTTGTAGTCACAGGGCAAGTGGGAATGGCTTCAAAGAGAGTAGGTATAGATTAGATATTAGGGAAAAATTCTTTACTGTGATGCTGGTGAGACACTGCAACACAGACCCCAGAGAAGTTGTGGATGCCCATTTCTGGAGGTGTTCGCAGCCAGGCTGGAACCCTGATAAAGCTGGTGTAATAAAATGTATCCCTGTCCACGGCAGCAGTTGAAACTAGGTCACATTTAATGTCCCTTCCAACCCAAACCATTCTATGATTCTATGAAATACAGACCTCTTCTATGTACAATGAATTATAGGAGTAACATCAATACTAGTTTTTTTTGGGTTTTTTTTAAAGAGATATTCTGAAAATCTCTAATTGAAATAGAACAAAACAAGCAGAAGGCTGAATTACTATATGCACTATACCAAAAAATGAAATCCATTTTCAGATAACTAAGTTATCACATCTAAATATTTAAAAAATCATTCGGCATTGATTTTTGAGGAGGGACTTCTGTTTGCTTGTATTTAAATTTTCTGTTTGTCATTAAGTCATGTTGCGAAGACAGAAATAATGAAATGTGTCACTGTCTTCTAATCTGAAACAATTTTTGGAGAATAAAAGAGCAGTTTCATTCAAATGAACTATTTTTTTCATTCCATCTGACAAACTTCTTCATAGTTTCTTTTTAATGGTGTTTTGCCTAATCTCCTGCCATAAAAGTAAAGGAAATTTGATATGTTATTTCTAAAGAAAAAATATTTGAGGAAATACGACATTCGCCAAGGGAATTGAATGCATTTGAAATTCTTTCTAACTCCAACTCATATACCGAAATGAATTCAGGATCAGGCCGTCTGATTTTCCTAGGTATGACTCTTTTTCCTATTGCCCTTACGGCAACTCTTCCCTTTGTAACCTAATGCATAGTTTAAATCTGGTTATTGAGACATAAAAGCACTGTATACTATTGAGAAAAATCTATTTTTACTGTATTTGGATAATATGAGACTTATCAGAAACATTGAAATAGAGTAAGTACCAGTCAGCCGACTTTCAACAAATCTGTTTCATGGCTCCACTAGTCCATATGAATGAATTATATAAAGTGGTTAATTAATGACAAAAATTTGTAGAGTGGGACTCTCTATCCAAAGTCATTCTTCTCTCATATTTCTGGAGTTACAAATCTTGTATTTTGTTTAATATATTGCCACAAATTAGGTAAACACATTTCAACCTGTGGGGCTGAAGAAAAGTTCTATTATATTCCAGTTTTAGAGCTGTCACCATAATTGCTAACCTATATTATAAGTAATTTCTCCTAATTTGAGAACATCCTGTTTCAGAATCATGGGGTTATGTGCTATTGCCTATAAAATAAAAAATTATGTATAAAAGGCATTTTGTTATAAGTATAGAATACTTCTGGATTTGGGTGAGCTTTTTTTTTTTTTGGTTGGGTTTTTAGGGTATTTTTAATTTGTTTGATTGGTTGGTTTGGTTTTACTTTTGGTTTTGCTTTTGCTTTCTTTTTTTACCTGTTTTACATTTTGAGAGAGCACCATATCTGACAAGATGCTCTGCTTCTTGTGGATGAAAGAAATTTATGAAAGATTTTAATGCATGAATTGTCACAAAAAAAACAAATATACAAAAAAAAGTAGAAATCTGATCTTGTAAATAGAAAATGCAAATAGTAATAATCCAAGTAAAAAGTTGATGTCAGTCTATTCTTTGCAGCCATTCAGAAATTTTAAAGGGTTTTTAGCAAATTTAAATGTTGTATTTTCCTGATATATTTGAATAATGCATCTTGTATTGGAGTAACTATAATAAAACATTTTCTATTCTGCAGGTATTTTCAAAAATCAATTTCTACCATAACAGTTGTATAATGAAAATGTGGAAACTATAGATTTTAAAAACCTATGCAGGAAGCCAGGTGTTGTGATGGCAAAACATCAACCTGTTAGGAGCTTGCTTTGTACTGTGGCTGTGAATTTCTTGATACAAGTCATGTAGTACATCATGGTGACATAATAATTTAAATGACTTTTATATGATAGCATGTTCCTTATCAGAAACATATTTCCATTCACCTGCAAAGATGAAAGCATGTGAAGACAAACGTTTTGAATAAATTACTTTTGCCAAGTTCTGATATTATTCTTCCCCAAAAATAAGTAAAACTAGAAAAATACACTGTTCGTGATTTCTAGTACAATATCAGTATGGT
>JAYDZK010000128.1:43990096-44001578 GCA_034509185.1 Euphonia xanthogaster | reverse complement strand
ATAGAGGCCCAACATCAAAAAGACTTTTCTCTATACTAACTCTGTTCTAATTATAGCTTCTATATTATAGCTCCTATATAAGCAAACCAATTTGCCACAGTTTTTGTAGGAATACACTAAAGCAATGCACAGAAGGTGCACAGTATTCACTCTTTCCTTCTTGTGAAAATATTATGGTTGTAATGGAGTTGTTATTCCAGACAACTCGCCGGACTAAGAGAGTAATTATTCCTCAAAATCTCAAAGTTGCTCTGCAACTATTTTCTGGAAATATTATCTGATCTGTAAAATTAAATATATTCATCGGGTTCTTTAATTAGTATTAATTACTTGCACCTAAATGTTAACAATCCTTACATCCTCTTAATTTTTAAAATAACACATCTGTCCCATTTTAAAATGCCATTTACATCATGTAGATGTTCTGTATCCACTACAGTTGTTGGAGTTTTACTTGTGACCTCCTTATTGTGTGAAGGAGCTAGATTTAGTTTTAAAAATGACCTAACTGTGAGGTTCATGTACAATCACCGTCTACTGCCCCACAGTCAATAATAATTTTTCTCAGTTCTATCATATCTTTAGTAAATTAACTCCTCTCCAAAATTTTCTCATACAGTGGTTGTTCCATGAATTGAAGCATGTTGGTCTTTCTGAATCTGAGCCCCGCTCTGTTATACTCAACCTTCTTGGAAAACATAATTCTGTGCCGCTCTTAAGGTGCAAATCAAATGTAGGTTTATACAGAAATATAATAAAATGGGAGTGTTTTTTAAAGTGTTTTAGGGGTTGCTTTTTTTTTTTCTTTTCTCTTCAACTTTACACTCTATAAAGATAACAAACCACTTTCATCTGTGCAGAGTCAGAGACCACAAACATGTATGAGAAAGCTTCATTGTACCTCTGCATGTGGGGCAGATATGCTATTCCTTGCTTTCCCTGTATGGTAAAAAACATAAAAATGAATGAAAATTTCCCAAGAATTTAGCATATTTTGTTCCCTCTTTTTTGGATAATATCTTGCTGAGTAAGGATGGAATCACGTCTGGTTTTTCAGCACACTTCACAAAATGTAAATTCTAACCTGTCATACTATCAGCACAGACAAAAAGCTGATTAAAAATTCATAATAAATGTTATATCTTTGGACTTCCACAGTGATGAAAGGATCACTTAAGGTGGCCTGTATTACTGAATATTTCACTAGAAAGGTGAAAGAGTGCACTCTGCAGTCTTTGCCATCTAGATGAAAGCATCTAGAAACTAAAAGTATACTTACATAAAATTGCCATGCAGTTCCTGAGCATGATATGTAACAAGAAAAGGAAATAATACAAAAATCTTCAGCAATAATGAAATAGAAACAAACTATTTTAGTAAATGTCCTATACTGTTTATGTACATATATATCCTAATATGCTACAGAGAAGACATAATTGCCACAAAATACAGTACCTGTACTTTTTTGTTGAATGCAAACTAATCTGAAGTACACAAAAACTAAAAACCTGCTTATAACGACTCAAGGTATAAAATCTTAATACTAGGTGAAAACACTGATGATATATATTGAGAATATATGATGAACATACACTTACAGTTTGGTTTATCTATTTTAAATATAGAAGATCCCCTGAGATTCCTTTTTTTAAAAAAAAAAGATGCAAGAAAAAAAATTAAAAAGGACAGAACAAATTCAGAGACTCAGTGTCTCATGTAATTTAGTTGATAAAACACTGTGAAATTGACATGATGGTTGACCTCTTTTTAAAAAATTGTTGCCATCAATGGTCCAGATCTTTATCTCTGTGGTTTAAAACAGAGTTACTTTTCTCACTAGAATAGCATGTAAAGATATTACTATTTTATGGAGAAGATGATTTTTCATTTTACGCTGGAAAGCATACTTGTTATATGACTAAAAATCTTTGGTCATGCATACCTTAAATAGGAAAAATGTAGTGAATTGCACTTCTTTTGTTCCAGTAAAATCTAAAATAAGTGGAATAATAGAGCTACATAGCGAATTACTTAGCTCAATCTCCTTCTGCTTTACTTGGCTCCCCCCTCCCATTTTATCAGAATGGATGTCAGAAAACCCCTGTTGCTTTCAACAGATTTTATTTGTCTGTAAGCAAAAAAGTCCACCTCTTTTTTAAAGTGTTACTCAGGATATGTGCAAAAAATATATCAAAAGACTATTCAAAATACATACAGTTAATTTGCATTAATAGGAATAAGGGTAAAGTATATTTTAAATGCAAACATGCTGGAAGTTTCAATCCTTTTTCATCACTGTGTAAAAAAACCAAATAAATTTTAATTTTTCTTTACTTTGGTCTTCAAACTCGTTGAGAAAAAGAAATGGGTAATTAGAAACAGTCAGTTCCCTAGCAATAATTATTATATAAATAAAAAAACCTAAAAACTTTATTACTTAACCCATAAGAAGTTCCTTCATGTAACTGATCTCTGAATTTTCTTCTCTAATCATGAGTGAATGCGTAAACACTTTGACAGAGAGTGGTTACTTTCAGAATTTCTGTAACAAAGCACCTTTAAAATATATAAAATTTATTAAAATTCTAAAAAAGAAAGCAACATATTGGAAATAGTATTTTTGTATTATTCTACAAGTTTAATAAAAATATTGTGATTGTGGAAAATTTTAATTACAGTCAGTATAAATAAATAAAAAGAAAAATATTTGATCTCCACTAGTTAGGATTACAAATTGCAAACTTTTTGCCCTGTTTCCTTAAAGGTGCATATAAAACTTTTCAATAGGAACCATATAGGATAAAACAGAACTGTTGGCCTGATATCCCACAGTAAGTATTCTATCACAGAAAATAAGTTTACTTTAAAATATTATTAGAAAGTTACACAGTCTGTACACACAAAACATAATCTTTTTTATATAAAAATCCTGTCTAGATTTTTTTTGAACTAACAAAACAATGTGTGCAGAAAATTCTTTATACTGCAGTGTTTTTTCACATTGCATATATCATGTTGGATGTTTGAAAGTTTTAGGTAAAGCAGTGAAAATGTTGAGCATGACTGTATCAATCTCAAAAAAAAATTGTAACTGTATGAAGCATGTGCTGCATTATACCTGCTTTTCTTCTAGACTTTTAGAGACAAATGTTTCTGTCCCTATGCCTCAGCCATTTTAAATTCCTTTTTTATTTGGAGAAACCGTAAAGTTAAATTTCCTTAGCATATTCTACATATCTGTACAACAAGGGAAATAATTTCACTCTTCTAAAACCTAATAGGAAAGAACCAAATGAAATTATATAATTCTGAACATATATTTTGGGGAATAAATTAAGAATGGCTGCATCAGGACAGTGATTTACAAGTGGAGAACCATGTTGGAATCACCCTTCTGGAAAAGTTCTAACAGCGTGGCCTATTCTATATAGATTATCTTTGAAAACAAATAGTGATCTAGCAAAAAGAAGAGGTCTTCCAAAGTTACTGACAACTTCACAAAAAAAAAAAAAAAAAACAACCTACAAAATAATTTCTAGCCACTTATACTTAACCTTCCTTGACAGATGTTCTGTAGGACAAATAGTTTTTGCCATGCAGAAATAAATCAAGTTAAACACACTTATTTCCTTGCCAAATACTGCTAGGCAGCAACACCAGCTATCTTGGTGTGCTCATTTAGCTCAGGATAAAAACAAAGTCAAAGCATCAGAGGGGCTGAGCTAATCATGTGGAGGAATTAGTCTTCATCAACCTGAAGATTTTTCCATTGACTGGTAAGATGTCCTCCTGCTTTCAGCCTTGTTTATTTACTAAGCTTCAATTCTAGAAGTTGTTTTCAAAAATTGTTTCCATAAAGACTTTCCTACTCGAATGCTGAGTTTCACCTGAAGGTATCACAGCAACTGAATAAAATTCTTAAGAAATACAACGTTGCCAAGTAACAAGTTAGACTGACAGAAGTATGACCTCAACATAACTTCATTTTCTACGTCACATAATGTTAAAATTGGATAAACACAATAGCTATTATGTTTTCCTAAATAAATATAGCACAAATTAGTAATGCTTAAGACAGAACCAGCATTTATGCAATGTGATTAAAAAAATGAATACATGTAAGATCATATTGAAACACATATGCTTTTATGAAACAAGTGATGAAGACTACATAAAAAAAACTAAAAGATTTGTTCATATTCACTAGGCAATAAAAGAATACAGTCAGAATAAGAAAATTCTGATTAACTCATGATAAAAAAAAAGAATTTGTATGGAATTTCTTTGATCATCCTCTTTGGTATTTGGCTGCTCTGAGTCAGTATATTTCCAAGTTCTGACCTGAATTTAGATAAAAGAAGGAACAGTTCTGCATTCAATTTATTTTCAGACAATCCTCTATCAGTATTTATGCTTCTTATACACTGTTCTTATTTCAGGATAATTTAGATCTGATTTGAGAAGACAAAAAAAGATAAAGGAAAAAAAACAACAAAAAAAAAAGCCTAAAGAGTTAAAATTAAAAAAAAAATTTGTCTTGTTTCTGCTGCTCTTGCAACCCTGAGAAAAGTTACTTCACCAGAGAATTCCTAATTCTAGATCAAGTTATGAATAGGAAAATATATCTACGATGTAAGTTAGTGTGTTACTTGCAGTGGAAGTGATCTAAAGATCATGTAAAACTCAGAGTAATTGTAGTAGCTAAAACTGAACTTTTTAAAATAAAACTGTACACTTATAATCTGCCAATGTGCCATTATTCTGCCCCTACTAATTCTACTAAAATTCCTACATTAAATTACAGAGCAAGTAAGGTCTTCATGCCACACACACAAAACATCCTAGAATTTTTCCTTCAAGTTATGTATTCCATCATAAAAAGAGCTAAGGAAGAGAATAGAATTGCTCACAGATTGCATTTCAAAGATGAAGTCAGACAAAGGTCAATTACTTGCTGACATTTGTACAATTGCCAAATCAGGTGCACTTTCATTTTTTCAACTTTTCAGGAAGTGGCACTACGATCTAGCAATATAACTAACAAACAGTAATGTGAACATGTTCTGTTCTCATTCTGGCACTAACGTTGATCTTGTTATTATATCCCGTAAAGTATGTAGGGAATAATACGTCTGTGATAATCACCTTACAGATGCTGTGATAGCATAAAATCACTCACTACAGAGGTAATCACATCACAGGAGGCCTGTACCTCCTGCAAAATTAGAAGGCTGCCTGACTGCCGAACATTGTTGCTGGTGCATTGCCTAGCACAAAGGTTGCTTTAATGACTCAGCAATATACAAAGATAAAAATGCTTTGTGAAAAATTGTCTACCTGCCCTGAAGACCGATACATATTATAGGTACAGAAACGACTGGATCTCCATATTACAAAACATACAAACGGCCTTCTGAGATTCTGTCAAAGTGTCTTGTTTTTTTGGCTTTTTTTCCTATTTGTAATGTATATAATAACTGTGTGATAAAGGATTCCTCAGCATCTCAATGCTAGAATTTTTAGAAAGTTGCTTGGTATCAGAAATACAACCATACAATAGCATATCATTTGATGTTAAAATGAAAAAAAAAAATAAAGTTTTCAATAATCTTTTCTCAATAACTTCCTAATATTTACGTTCAGGTTGCACTGTGTCAGCCTACCATTGTCTCCCACAGAGTTACATGGCCTGTATTTCTGAATAAATGGTGTTTTTCTTTTACCTGTGCATATATGTCTAATTTGTTGTTTTCCCACAGGGTTGCATTAGCCAAACATGAAACTGGGTCAGCTTAAAATAATTCCGTGTGGTGCTGTAGGGGTGGAGATTGTTTGAATTTTTTTCACATAAGCAAAATTATGTTTCTTACTGAAACATATAATAAACTGCTTGTATTTGTGTGCGGTTCAATTATTCAAAGCACTCAGTCTTGCACTCTTCACTGATTCTGATAGTGGTTAATATTTTTAGGCAGAAAGGCAGGCAGAAAAGGAAAATAAAGTGGGTGCATACAGCTAACGTCATTTGTGGCAATGACCTAAACTGCTGACAGTCTGAGACAACTGAGTATTCCAGTTTGTTCCAATCACCACTCCTAAACTGCTAACCAGCACCCTGCCTATAGTATTTTCACATAGCAATTGTAAGACATGAAATTTAATCTGATATTTCAGACACAAATTTTAGGGATACCACCAGTGACATACTACTGGCAACTGGAAAACTGTATAAACAAAAACTGAAATGGAAAATGTTATAGCTGGTTATTATATCCCTGTGATATAATAATAATAATAAGATGCCAGTCTTTTTATGCCCAACCCCATCTAAATAACATCTAACTGAACACAAACATTTATAGCTTTAGATTACTATTGACTGTCTGAATATTTGTAATCAACTAATACTGTTCCAGTACTTCAGAATATCTTTGGCCAAAATATTAAATGAGAGGAATTGAACCTAATATGAAGCATTATTAGTGGCTACTATGAACTCTATTCTAGTTGTTCTTTCATTAATTTCATTAATTATTTAGAATCAAATTGTCCAAATAGAACCCAGGATTAAAAATATTGTAGATTAATTAAAAGAACAGAAATGGCATAAAATTACAAGCAATTGCCTTAATTTGGGTGCTCTTAAAATTTGTTTATAAATGTAAAAAATGCAATTCTCATCATGAAGGAAAAATCATTATGTATCGAAAACATGTCTGTTTCCTCACTCTGAAGTGTTCTATATATCATCAGAAAAAGAAATAAAAATAGGGTTTCTGCTGAAAGAATAACCAGACTACTTGTCTTCTCTCTTTATATAGGTTTTTTAAATGGAACCACTGTGAGCGAAAAGTCATTGTGTAAATTACAGAGTATCTGAAATTTAAGGTTAGTTAGTAGAAGGAAAAGCTTTTTAGAAACGTCTTAGTATAATTCTTAAGTTCAACAGAAGTGGTAAAAGGTGGTAGAGTGGTAAAATATGTTCAAATAATTCTCACAGAACGCATCCTTAAGGCTAATCACTTTTTATATGTCTAAGACATTTGTAAGCCATCTGTTAAATGCAGAAGTAATAGCCTACTTTTCCAGTTAGTAACAGCACTAACTTTTTAAGATCTTACATACAAAAAGCTAGGGAAATCTCCCAAAATACTAAAACTAAATAAACTGCATAAAATATGAGTGCTTGTAACATAGCAGTATCCCTTGTGCTATACTAGCCAGAGTTTTAGTAGAAAACCTTCCATTCCATCATCTACTGAAGAAAATGGATAAATGAAAAATGAAATCTATAATACCCTGACTTTGACAGTTAAGACACATACAGTTCATAAGATGAACCCAGCAGGAATAGCATACATCTAGATATTTTCATGGAAATTTGGGGAATAAGAATAAAGAATCTGCACTAAGTTTAGCAAAAACACTATGTTCTCACTGAATGAAACACAAGAAGTTAAATTGTGATTTACTCCTTTGGGTATACAAAACTGGGCTGGAGATCAGTAAGGAAAAACAACTTTTCCACAGCTAAATTTCACATTTCTTTCTCAGGCAAAAAAGAACCCAAAAAAAACCAAAAAAACCCAAAAAAAACAAAAAAAAACAAAACAAAACAAAAATAAAAAACAAACAAACAAAAAAAAACCCAAACCCCCAAAAACACACAAAAAACCCAAAAAACAAAAAAAAAACCTCCCACCAAAACCAAACAAAAAACTGACTCAGTCTTAGCACATACATTTAAACTTCCACAGTCCCAGAGGCTTTGGAAGCAGGCAATACAGACTCTTATACTGACTCTGAGGAAAAGGATTTAAGTGTCTCTTCCACTGTTGCATATACTTTCACCTTTAGAACTAGAACAAAAGTTATCTTATGTAGGTACATAACATACATATCATCCTAATAATGATTCCATGACTGCACAGTGTGACTGCATCACAGCTCAGCTATTAGTTAGCTGCAATTGGATAAATTTTGCAGTCTAGAATAGGTTAAAAAAAACCCAATGCCTTCATTTTATGCAGTAGAAAAACATGTTCTTAGACTAGGTGGGGCAACTATCATGGCATAAAATCAGTCAAAAGAAAAAACAGTATAAAGCAAAGCAAAGCACTTCATGCTCTTATGATAGCTGAAACCTCATAGTTCTTTGTATCACAGCTTGCACAATAATATTATTCCCCCTTTTGAGATCTTGAATTCAGGGATGTACTTACCTGACTGCACGAGAAGATTGGAAGTGTTTTTCTCCTATATGCCTCCAATTATCTGCTTGAATTTCAAGACTTCTGCAGTAAAGTGTCTGGCTTTTTCTGCCTCTCTTTCTCCAGCAGAATAATAGGAAGAAAAGTCAAGAGATCTGGATCCTGTTAAGTGTCATAACCTTTATGCAGGTTCTTTTAGAACTTGGCTGCTAAGCATCATTTTCAGGAGCAAAAATATGCACTGTTATCCAAATGAATTAGCTCTGTTGTGCTAGTTCTCACTTGGTTGTAGTGCAACCAGATGACAAGGTTTCAAATGTGTTAACTTGTGTGACAAAAAGTGTTGAAGAGAGTTTCAGTCCCAAATGAGCTAACAAAACAACTCTTGTTTTTTGCCAATATTTAGCCCAAAGGATGGACTTTAACAATAGAAAAGTTTCCATATATTCATATCTATCTGAACGAGGACTCACAGTTCAAGTGTATGCATGTATACTACTCTGGGAACATTTTCTGCAGGTATTCGAAATCAAATCTCTCTAATTGTTCATATATTTCTCAGTTACAAAACACTGGCATAGATTCTAACACTCACTAATATATGCTCACATCAGGTTATAAAGGCCTATTTTTGCAAGTTAAGCCCCCACTTTTAATCTTTTATAAAATAAATAAGAACACCCCAGGGTTAATTCATAAAGGGATGAGTGAAATACACCATGTAATGAAGGAGATACTTTACAAAGTTGGAAATATTATCATAAACTGAAGTCATAAATCCTTGCAATGTCTCTATATGCAAGATCTCAGCATCCATAAACAATCACAGAATCAGTATTAAAATATGCTAAGAGAAGATATAACTAGGTAAAGCCTAAACCACTTACATTGAAAGGTGAAACAATGACAAATAAATTACTAACCTGATCAGCTTTGTTTCAGACAAGACAGCTTTGATTCTTCTCAAGGGAAAAAAATCTAATACTTACTGGTTTTGACAATTTATTTAGGAGGCTGGTGATCTTATCCTCCATAATTCAGTTAACAGCTCAGAGTTGTTTGCAAAAGAAAACAACCTGGTTGTCAAAGTTGCAAATACACATTAAGATTTAGTAAAAAAGCCCCCTCTGAAAGAAATAAATGAGAGCTTTAATCTCAAATACCTTTTCCATGCTGTTACTGAGGTCACAAGACTGCCTGAATGCATGATTATAAAAGAGATGGTTCATGGCTTACTATTAATGGTATCCCCACTCACTAAATAATTAAGGTACTAATTATTCACTATTCAATTTTGAACAATCAGTTTGGATAAATAGAAAGAAGGCGTGCTCATGTTTTTAGTAAATTGTTGGAAAAGCCCCCAAATAAAAGAATGATCACCAGTGGCCAGGCTTGCATTATTTTTTTAAATAAAAGATTTAATGAAACCTGATTTTGTATCTCTTTATTTCTCAACTCAATTATCTCCATTACTGTTATTTTTTCCGTCTTAGAACCATGCCATAATATTTTCTGGTGCCCAATCCAACAGCATTTGTCACAAATGGAGTTTCTTGTCACATATCTTAAGATCATAGAAGGAGAGAGGTGGGTAACAGGAAGCTGTGGAGTGACAGGACAGGAAGGATCCAGGGCTGCTTCACAGTCCTCTCTCGTCCAGATGTACCGCTATGCTTAGAGACCATCAGAGAAATTTCTGGACGATCCAGCATTAGAAATCTTTCACCTACTTATCACATGACATCATAGGAACCTCTAATAAGTTAATGCTGGAGGAATCTAAATTTCTGCTGTATTTGGTTGAAATTGGCATAGCTTGAAAATTATTAGGATACAGGGAGATTGGGAGAAAAGAATGAATGTCTAAGACTCTTCAAGTAATGATAAGAAACTCTTTAATGCTAGCAAAGTAATTGCTCTCCATGGTGAAATACTTCTCATTCTATAAGGTCACCTATAGCTATTAAACTACCCAAACAGTACCATTATAGTAATCAAGTGCTGAACATGGAAGACAACTGCCCCTTCAACATATTTTGTTTCCCACCTCAAAGAGACTGGGTATATAAAGAATAATAAAATAAGCAGTCCTTTATTGGAACACATAACTTCCACATCCTTTTCTTCCTGTCATCACCACAGTTATTTGGTACAAATAATATAAAATTAAACTTTATTTCATGTCACTATTACTAAATTTAATGGGTTTACTTTTAATTATGCAGATAAGTGATCCTTTTCCCCATTTTTTATGGTACTAGCCACAGATAGACAAATATATTCATCTACACCAAAAATAATTGTCTGAGGTATCTTTCAGAGATAAAAATAGATTGTGATTCATTACATTTCCATTAAAGACAGAATGGGAACAATGTGATATATTTTAACTTCTGAACATCTATAGCTAAGTTTAATTTGTGAGTTGCAACTGAGGAAAATACAACTCCTGATGTTGTTTTGCCAAGCAGGATTTTAAGAAGATTAAATGAATCTTAATAAATAATATTTACTTTTCCTTCATTCTGCCAATAAGTGTAGGAGACAATGCAGCATAGCTTGGGAAACTTCTTTCCTTCTATTGTAATATAGGAAAATTGAACAAAGAAATTCACTTATACAACGCACTGTCTATTGTTCTAGCTTAACTTCATTGTAAAACATATATCATATACCTTAAATTGTCTGTGTACAGTTCATATACTTTAAAGTAAAATTAAAATAGCACACTTTTTATAAGTACCTAATAAATGTTCCCATTTCAAGCAAATAAATGTAAAAAAAAAAAAAAGGGGGGGGGTTAAAAATTCTTTTCCCAGTGCTTATGTCCAGTGGAAGCAGCTGGCTTCAATGCATTTAGACTCAGTTTTTAGCAGAAAATTCCTAATTCAGCTACTGAATGGTATAAGGAGTGATTTTTTTCACTGATTTCATGAAGCAGTACAAACCAACTATAGAATAAGCAAGAATTAGGCCAACCTCTATTTATAGGCAGTTTTCTTTGTGAAGCTGCTTTTTACCCTTTCAGCAGCTCTTTCACACCATTCCAATTTCAGCTAAACAGCTAAAATATCTGTGATTTTTTTTCTTCAAGTTTATATATTTTATTCCTGTGACATTTGCAAGAATTAATTGCTGATGACATCCCTCTCATCTCTTAGAATAACAAAACTAGCAAGAAAAGTCTTTGAACTAACAGTCACTATATTGTTAGCAAGAAGAGGAGTGAACAGACTTGCTCTCAGCACTAGTTAATGAAACATCCTTTT
>JAYDZK010000128.1:43817481-43827971 GCA_034509185.1 Euphonia xanthogaster | reverse complement strand
TACATGAACAGGAGCCTAATCTTCAATGGTTACTGTTCAAAGTCTCCACTAGGTAAAAAAACCTACTTGAGGCGCTTCAAAAAAAGGAAGATCTGATTGCTTTTGTAGCCACATTCAGACAAGAATCTTCACACAAACCACCCACCAGTAAAGGTTCCTGTGTGTCAGCATTCAGTTCTTCTGTGTAGAATGACTTTAGAATCTTGATCTCAAATTGGTTTGAGAGAGGGGAGAACCCTCTATTCCTATCTGACAATTTACACTTAAAAGTAAAGATAAGCTCATTGCTTCCCAAACATCCCTTCGGCAATGAAAGCTCAGCAGTCCAAATTGCAATCTCACTAGAATGTGGCAATCTCCTCCAGTTTATGCTATCACAGCTTCATTGAAACAGATGACTAGGGTGTTTTCTCAGTGCTGCTGAACATTTATTCTTAGAGATATATCCTACTGAAAATCAGCAGGACTGTGCATGTGTGCAGCACACCTAACGTCTTATATTCACTCCACTTGTGATGCACCAATCCAATGCTACTTCATACCATCTTCTCTCAGGTGTTGTTCTGTAAAACCACCAGAAGTAAAAAGGGATATTTGTTTTTGTCATAAAAACATGTACTCCTAAGGCAGTGACTTTCCATTTATAGAGCAGCTGGAGTGTTGTTGGGCCCTCTGAAAGCTAGCAGCATATGATTAGAAATGCAATGTGAACAGAAAAGTCTCAGCAACAGAAAATAAGTTAATCATACACCTTAAACATACTCTAAGAATATAAAAAATTAACACGACGTTGTCATATGCACAGTTTTCCTTAAAAGTGTGGCCTCAAATTGAGTTCTAGGGACTTGTTGACACCCATGGAATTTTCTTCTTGCTCCAGAGCTGTCAGATGTTGTGCTGATAATGCTATCTGAAATCTGGGAGTACATACCTATAGTAATTTGCTTATTATATTTCAAACACATAATATTTTCCTGCAGGATTTTGGTGTTCCTGCCAGCCAAACAAGTACCACAGATATTTTGACCCCTCACTTCCTAGATATCCTTTTCTTTTAACCTGATAAAAAAGTACAGTTCTACTCCATTAATGAAAAAAAAATGAAAGCTCTTCTTTTCAGGAGGAACGACAATGTTCTGTTCTGTATGATAAAGGTTTCCCTATCTCTTGGGGACTTGCCAACCTCTCCACCTGCCTCTGCTGAGATCTCCCTATGTCAGAACCATTCACCACTCGGAACAGTCTTCATTCCTTAGTCTGCAAGACTTTGTTATTCTGTCTTCTAGACATTAGGACTCTGAGCTTATTTCTAATATTATGCCACATTTTGGGCTTTTGTTTGCTTGTCTGTGTGCTTAGGAGCGCGGGTAGTCACCCTACTGGGCTCTTAGTGGGCTCATAAACTCAAAAAAGGGTGCAGTTTTTTGGTGGATAGGAGCAAAGCAGATCAGATATTTCACTACCACTACTGTCCCTCTCCAGGCACCAGGAATGCCATTGTTTGTGAAACCATCATGCACTTAATAAATATTTTCAGCTGTATCTCCATTGGCTAATTATGATGTCAAGCTCCACAGATCATCCAATAGGGATTGAGTAGAAAGGCTAATAGAACATTATAAAGAAAATTAGCGCCAGTTATTACCCTGATCATTTTTCATCTTCTGTCTCTTTCACCCCAGCTTGGTTGTTCAAGTGTCTGAAGAGGTGTTTCAGAAAATTTATCTGCTATTAATATTTCGAACTAAAACGTGCTTTTTCTTTAGTCATAAAAAAGGAAGAAAAAGGCAAAACAAAACAAATAAAACTGAAACTGCAACTGTTCATTACTCCTTATATTGTAGTAAGAACATTTTACGTTTGATATAAAAAGCTTTAATACTATTTATCTATTGAAATTTTTTTTACACTGCAAGTCTAAAGCATACATGCTTTTGATTTTTCCCCACAATTAGGATGGGCTTACAATTTACTGTGTTACTTATGGTATTGAATTTACTGTATTATTTACAAATAATAGATGAAGTATAATACTTTATATGCCTATGTTTTAGTTGCTTACATAATTTATTTAAACTTCTTAAGAAATCAAGGACATTTCCATTTTTTTTTCCCCATTTTGTCAATAACAAAAGATCTCCAAACAGAAGCAGAGATAATACAGCTTTCTTAGAGTTTTTTTTCTTTTTTTGGACTGATGAGTTGTTTATTAGTTTTATGTAGTACTACTCTTAACTTAGAAAGCCTACTGTGATCCATGAAATTTAGGCACTCCTCCTCCATGATCCTGTTGTATATTAAATAACCCAATATCATATGTCTTTTTACACAGATTGTGACATGACCCATTCTAAAAGAGCTAAGGTACATTCAGAGTGCAGGATCCACACTTTCCGGATTAGTGACTCTGTCTGAATGTCCTACAGCTGTATTTTGGAATTATGATATCAGCAAAACAATTCACCACTACTTTACAATTCACTGCTTTAAAAATTGCAGTGCTAAAGAAATGAAATAGGTTAGTGTTTGTGAGTTTGTTTCCAACACACTTCAGGTAAAACCAAGTAAAACTTTCTATGGAATTTAAATTCCTCAGTACATGTGAAGACACTTACAAGGATTTTGTGGATTATGTCAGGGGAAAAATAAGCATTTTGAGTAAAAAGTGACTGAGTATCTAGTACTATTAGTGTGTGCTACAAGCAACAAATTTTTTATATATATGGATAGTTGTTTTGTGCACCAGAAGACCTTTCTGAATAAAGATAGGACACCATCATAGTTAACAGTCTCATTTGGGGTTGTTTGGGGTTTTGTATGGGTTTTTTTATCTGCTAAGTCCAAATGTGAAATTTAAAACCACGCAAATCTGTACACACCAGTGGATTTGAAAATCTGGTAATATTTATTTCCTTCTTTCACACAAAAATCCTTGCAAGAGAAATCATGTTGTGTCAACAACTGCAGATTGATTTTTACATAGAGATGTTGCACATCTTAGAGTCCTGGTGCACTCCTTTCAAGAGCTTCTTTAGATGTGCTTCTTTGACTCTGAAACTTCAACACTATCCACATTAAACTGTATGTGACCTAAACCTTGTGAAACAGGACAGAACTGGTCCTCCTACAAGGTCTAGCTGCAAACTTGGATATCAACTTGATATAAGGATAATGGATCCTTGATCTCAGAAACACAGAGATCAGCCAAATAAATACAAGTTTGACGAGTCATTCAAGGCCAAAACTACACACATCACAAAGACAGCTCTGAACTTATTCATGATTTTTCACTAGTGCAAAATCTTACTTCTCCTATTTTCAATGCTCTTCTTCATCCTTGAAATTTTAAAATTATTAGGTAGTTCAGAGAATCACATTGTCACTAACTTCACACAACCTTCATGGACTAAAACAAAAACACATTTTAATTAGAACACTTGATTTAATTGGTGCTATGAATCTCTAGTTGCATTTGGCAATGAATCACAAATTAACATAATCTTTTTTTAGAACTTCACCACAGGTTTTCTGTTGTTATTTTTTAAACCCACAAATTTTGCATTCCTCCCACTACCTGTCCCCACATATGGTCTCTTAAGATTCTAAAATAGTGCAAGTCTCCCTGACACGCATTACAACCCATCTGTATTTAAAGTTATGCCTTCTACTAACTGTTGGTTTATATTATTCTGTGATTCTTCCCGCCACCCCCCCGCTCCGCTTTTAAATGCATTATCTATTCATATCTGAGTAGACTGCTGTCTTGTCAGAAAGACACTTGATAGGTACCATACCCCTCGAGGAGTCAAACTTAAAAATGTTAACTATCTAGACATTGTCACCGAATCACTCCTCTGAACACATCCCAAATCTCTGCCTTCAAATTACAGTATTTTCCATTTTATTTTCAATGCTATACGTGCAACAGTAAACCCAATTCCTTTCCTTTAATTTCAGACTACTGTTTGTTATTGGTTGGACCAATAAAACACCCTCAGTAATGTAATATTAACAAAAGAGATGGAAAACATACACTACAGTTAAACAGAAAACCCTGACAGGAGGTAGAAGTTTTTTCCTAATTATATATGCAGCGTCAAAAAAGCACTTCTAGCATTTTGCCACCACAATGTTCATGCAGTCACATGTCAGAGCAAGTGTCGGTTTTAATTGTGAATTTACAATTAACATGTAATTTTATTATTCCAACTCATGCTGATATTAGCAATTTTAATTCTGTAAGTTTAAAATATACTACTAGGTTATTGTCAAGGAGATAAAGCCCAACCTCACTCAAATGTAGAGAGATTTATAGTCCCAATTAACATTTGAAATATATAGGGATAAACTTACAAAATGTAAAGTGTCAGTTACTAAAATCTGTGATCTGTTTCCCTCGATCTCATGATGCCATTTCTATAGCATATTGCCAGAAGCAATATGTCTATGAGTCAATTATATATCAACATTTATTTTTCAGTGACTCCCTTAGAGGACTGAGAAATTAACTATCTAGATACATATATAGCCTCATCACCATAGAATCAAAGTGCCTCTGGAGTATTTAAAAATAGAAGACACTGCAGACATCCTGTTTCTTCTTCTCTCCCATTCTTATCATGAGACAGATTAATTAATTGGGGTGGGGTTTGGTTTTGCGTGGGGTTTTTTCCTGGCTTCCTTTTTTTTTTTTTTTTTTTTTTTGTTGTTGTTGTTTGTTTTGTTCTCATTGTTGTTATCTTTTTTTATGTCTCCAATTTTTAATTGAAGAGGATGAAGGAAGGAGGTGCTTACGCACAAATATCTATGGTAGAGAGAAAGGCTGTATGCATATCTTCAAGTGAAAATACCTTATCAGGGGAAAGCTAAATAAAAAAGTGTTTTATATTTAGTTTTGAAAAATGCCAAGCCTGTGGGAATTCTCAGCATCTGTGGGAGTGAGTGCTACAGGCTGGGTCCCAATCCTGTGAAATTTTTGTAGTCTGCTCTCATGAGTCTCTCTAAATTGATCAGCAATGACATGATTCTGTTGGAAGACACCTCTATCAAAGGCCAAAGTGGAAGTGAAATACACATTTACTGTGGGATCTAACAACCAAAGGCACGATGCAGTTTGAATTTCAGGGTAGAAAGTTAAAGTGGGAAAAATATACTGAGAAACAGGAAGACTGTGTAATCATAATATTAATTGCTGCTATAAGGTGTCTTGATTTCTCTCCGTGAATCAGCCCAAAATTTTTAAATAATTGAGGCTTTATGTTTTGGGATGCATTTTTCATCTGATGATTCTGAAAAAATTTAGAATGGACAGTGGAAAGTAGAGCTTATCTCAAAATATAATGCATTAATATACAGACTGTTGACTGGCCATAGAAAAAGGAATAATTTTTCACTCTTAAGACTATGCCAACTTACAATACCATTAGAGTTGTCCAAGAAGGTAACTGAGACACACATAATTAGAGCAAGAAGCTAAAAAGAATCAAAATCTTACAAGGAGGTCATTTTGTCTGCAATATCATCTTTCTTTTTTTTTTTCTTTTTTCCCCCTTGACTCCTGTCAGCTTTGTTTAATGTTTTTTCTTTGGTGCAACAGTGCCAGATACACATTAGGAAAGCCAGAGGTAGGTACAAAGGAAATCAACATACAGGTCCTTAGTTCCATGATACTGCCATGTAGCTGCTAGGCAATAAGAAACTCAGCATTCCTTCTAAAGTAATTGCTGTACAACAAACATTAATTCCATTAATATTATGGATTACGCTGAGCCAAAACTACAGAAAACGCAGAACCATGTACTCATAATTATAGTATACCAGAATCATTGAATATCATAGTATTCTAAATGACATGCTGTCTGATACTTTCCTGAAAAAACACTAATGCTTATATAACAGCATGTATTAAATTACAAGTCAGAATGTAAGTACAGTACCTCAGATATCTGAGCTGTTGTGGTGGTTTGACCTTGGCTGGGTGCCAGGTACCCAGCAAAGCCACTCTATCATTCCCATCCTCAATTGGACACAGGAGAAAAAATATTGTGAAAGGCTTATGGGTTGGGATAAGGATGGGGAGAGCTCGATCACTGATTACTCTCATGGGCTAAACAGAGCCAACTTGGGAAAATCAACTGAATTTATTATCAAACAAACCAAAATAGAAGTAAAATAATACTTAAAAGCACTTGCCCCCCACCCCTCCCTTCTTTCTGTGCTTAACTTTATTCATGATTCTTCACATCAGTGGTACAGACAGATGGGGAATGGGGTTGTGATCATCACACGTTGCTTCTGCCACTCCTTCATCCTCAGGGACACCCCTACTCCAGAGTGGGGTCACTCCCACAGGAGACATTACTCCTTCCGCAATGCAAGTCCTCTTTACAGTCTGCAGCTGCTCATGGATAACTCCAATGTTGGTCCCTTTTGCAAAGTGCAATTCTACAAGAGCAGGCTCCTCCAGCGTGGGTCCCTTGGAGCAACCCGCTCCTGTTCTATTGCCCAGGGCAAGCCCTGTCAGCAAATCTACTCTGGAATGAACTCCTTTCTGCCCAGGGTCACAGCTCCTGCCAGGAGCCTATTCCAGCACGTACTTCTCACGGTATCACAGCCTCTTTTGGGCACACTCACCTGCTTCCTCCTGGTCCTCCATGGGCTCCCCTCCAGGCGGACAGCCTAACACATCATGATCTTCGCATTGGGCTGCTTCAGCACCTGCAGCATCTCCTCCCCCTCCTTCTGCTTGGTGTCTGCAGAGCTGTTTCTGTCACATATTCTCACTCATGTCATCTCTGACCTCAATTACTTTCTCATAACATTTTTTTCTCCCATATAAATTATGCCAGAAATGCTACTACCACTGCTTGGCAGAGGGAGGTCCCTCTTGGAGATGGCTAACATTGGCTTTGATGAACACGTGGAAAGTTTCTGGCAACTTTTTACAGAAGCCATCTCTGTCATCCTTCCCCTCCACTATCAAAACCTTGCCATGCAAACCAAACACAGTTGTTGTTACCTTCAGCAATTTATTAATAAAAAATACAACTCCAGCTCTCTGACATTAAATTCATATGTGACACACACTTCTTTGAAAATGCAACTTTTTCTTTTCATATTCCAAAGTTAGTACTGGTGTGACATGACAATGACAATCATCATCTTCCACACTTTTTTTAGTGTACAGCCTTTAAATTCAGAACATGGTATGATAATACCAAATGATGGGCCTGGCTAGAAAAGGAAAAAAAAAAACAACACCACCTTGCTAACACTTGAAAATAATGTATCAGGGAATAAAACAAAGTCTGTTTATCATAGTCAGCTCACATATTCAAGGTTTCTTCCTTGGTCTGCGGATAAACCAGCTTAAAGTCTAAAAACTGTCCAACAATTTATTACTAAATAACTACAAGCTTCCAAAAAAAAGGACATTTGTCCTAGAGATAAATAGAAAGGCAGGGTCAATTATATATCAGCATTTTATTTCCACATAAACTGAAAACCTCCAGCAGCTGCTGCTGAAAGCTACTGCAGTTTTTTACACGAAACCCAGCCTTCTCGCCATAAATGTTTTGCAAATATTTTATGGCCCATTTATTACTGTTGCCAAAAATGCAGAAGACCTGCATTAAATATATATAATTGTTATAATCCATTGCAATCTCTCTCCAAACACCTCTCAAGCTCCTGAACCTCAAGATAAGGATTGGGAGAAAGATGTCCCATTTTTCTAAGAGAAAATCAGGTTTGAAATCATTTGAGGAAACTGAATATATATGAGTTCATGGGACCTGACAAGATACATCCCAGAGTTCGGAGTGAACTGTGTGGTGTTAGTTATCAAGTCACTCTCCACAATATTTGAAAAGTCATGCCACTACACATGGTGACTAAAAAAGGGAAATGTTGCTCCCATTTCTAAAAAGGGTAAATACAAAGATGCTGGGGATTACCAACCGGTCACTCTCTCCTCTCTGACCAGTAAGATCATGATAAAGATCTTTCTGGAGAACATGTCAAGGCATATGGCCAACAGGGAGATGATTAGAAACATCCAACATGACGCCCTTAAAAAAAAATGGCAAATTATTCCTGACTAGGCTGGTGGCCTCCTGCAATGGAGTGGCTGTATCGGTGGTTAAGACAAAAACAATTAATGCCATCTCTTTTGAATTCTGCAAGGCTTTTGACACAGTCCCACACAACATGCTTGTCACTAAATCATTGAGGTAAGTGCTCAGTGGACAGATTATTTGATGCATAAGGAATAACTTGGATTGGCCATATGCAAAGAGCTGTAGTCAATGGCTGAATTTCTAAATTAAGATGAGCGTCACATGGTATCCGTCAGGGGTCAGTATAGGGCTATTCAATATCTTTATTGATGACACTGACAAAGTGATTGACTCAGCAAATTTTTCAGGTGACACCAAGCTGAGCAGTGCAGTTGATAGATATGAGGGAAGAGATGACATACAAAAGGATCTTGACACTCTTGAGAAGTGGTCCCATGAAACTTCATCCAGTTCATCACACATTTCTCCTGTGAAGAAAACTGGAAAGATTTCAGGTTCCCCCACCTGAGGAAAAGAAGGCTCCAAGGGATCCTGATAATGGCCTTTCAGTGTAATAAAAGAGGTTTTATAAGAAAGACAGAGAAAGACTTTTTAAGGTAGCCTGTAGGTTTTAAACTGATAANNNNTTAAACTGATAAGAGACTAGATTTTTATTTGTTATAAGGAAGAATTTTTTTTAGAGCTTTGTTAGACACTGGGACAGGTTGCCCAGAAAAACTGTGGATAAAATTCACTTTTAACTTTATTATGTTTTATAAAATTAAATCTTCACTTTAGCAATATTTCAAGGACAATTATCTATATAATAATGGCAGACTTAGATTTTACTTACTTATTTGCTTCTTTTGGCCAAGACTTTCTGTGCTGATCCTCTTTAGCAGTAGATGTGGGCAGAGATACCGGAGCATTGTACACGAAAACTTTACAACATCTACATTAGAATAAAAGCGAACAATGCGAGCTAAAAATCCAACATCTTCTACCAAGAGCTGTACTGAAATATTGGAAGGACTAGTAAGCCTTCACAACTAGTCTGTGAAGTTTTATATGACACACTACCATTTCTGAGGCATCTGAGAAAAGAAAATGAAGTCTGTCAAAGTTCTAAATTTTGTAACTAATACTTCATATAGCTTTAACATAAACCGGGACCACTTCATTACAGATGCTTTTCTTCACACCTAACTGCAGGCCACTTGTTTCACATGGTTTAAAAAATAATCAGCATCCATCTTGTTTTCTCCAACCTCTAGGTCTCCATAGGACATGTTGTCTAACACAAGCCATGTTTTGCAGAATACCTTGATAAATCTTATTTAATGTGAAATATATTGTGTCCGTATTTTCCTGATCCTGCAGCATATTTACCCACGTATAGTAATGACTATATATTGTTGCTATGGAGTATAGCCATTTATTAAGGAGCATTTTTGTTGGCTGATCTCACTCTCTGAGTATATTACCTAGTCAGTACAATATAGTACATTCGCAGTACAAGTATCTAACTGTCAACTACTGTTCACAGAGGACATCTTTTTTTGGGCATGTTAAAGATAAATTACCTAATCAAAGGACAGTCTGCCAAAGAGACACCTTAAACAGCCGGATTTATCACTGTAGGGTGATTTAGAGGGAAAATAACTAGAGAGACACAGCATCAGGAAAATTTTACATTCCAAATAGGCAAGCCATGGCTTTTGCATATATTTCTACTAGATTTTTGGCTTTCTTGGGGTAAGGACAAAATATCTTGGTGACAGATCTAAGTTTTAAGCGTAAAACAAAGTTGACCTCATGGTCCTAGAGTAGATACGTCCTCAATCACTGGGGCATTTTTGAACGCCCTTGTCATCTTTATAACGCAGATAGGTGTATTTTGTGTTTTGTTCTGCTGTAGTAAATTGATGATGATTGATTGGAGAAAACAGCCATTGAAAACTTGAGCCACTAAAACTACTGACTGACAAGGAGCCTCCTTGACCATTGTTCCCACATGTCACCTCCCTGTTGTTTAAATAGCTGTATACTTGTATGTTATTTTCACCAGTCAAGTGCCATCTTATTTGGAGAAGATGACTTTGCCAGATATGGTAATTGTGATTTTGGAAGTCCTTAAAAAATATGATACTTATTGATGACTCTGCATTTTCTGATAAAATTCTGTACTATTGCAAGTTCAGAATTTCTCTTTCACAGTGTTCAAAAGCAATTTTTAAAATCAGCTTTAGTAGACAGTACATCAAAGTTTGACAGACATGGGGGAAGAGATCACATGCAGGGGGACATTGACAGTCTTGAAGGAATGGTCCCATAAAACCTCATCAAGTGTAACAAGGCCAAGTGCAAACCGTGCAAATGAGTCGGAGTAAACCCCAACATCAATACAGGCTGGGGGATGAAGGGATTGAGAGC
>JAYDZK010000128.1:43723567-43733695 GCA_034509185.1 Euphonia xanthogaster | reverse complement strand
ATCTTGACCTGTATCAGCAACAGTGTGGCCAGCAGGGCCAGGGCAGGGATCGTCCTCCTGTATTCAGCACAGGTTAGGTCACACCTCAAGTGCTGTGTCCAGTTCTGGGCCCCCAGGATGAGGAAGGATGTTGAGGCACTGGTGTGTAAACAGAAGGGCAACAATGGTGGAGAAGGGGCTGGAGCATAAGTCCTGAGCGGTGGTTGAGGGTGCTGGGGTTGTTTAGCCTGGAGAAGAGAAGGCTCAGGGGTGACCTTATCACTCTCTACAACTGCCTGAAAGAAGGCTGTAGCAAGCTGGGGGGTGGTTTCTTCTCACAAGCAATCACTGACAGGAAAAAAGTATAGAGTCTTAAACTGTGTCAGGGGAGGTTTATACTAGACATTAGGAAAAAGTTATCCACAGAAGGGGTGATTGAGCATTGCAGAGTCACAAGTACCAGAAGATATGTTAGAAAAGACTGCATGTGGCATTTTAGTGCCATGGTGTAGTTTACAAGGTGATGTTTGGTCATAGGTTGGGTTCAATGATCTCAAATGCCTTTTCCAGCCTAGCTGATTGTGTGATAAAATGTCTGTATTGTAAAGTTATTTAGTCAAACATGGTTTTGCCAAATCAGATCATAGTTGTGAAGTTTAGATGAAAGAGAGATCATTCCATTATGTGCGAGAGACTAAGAAAAATAGAAAAGTGTTACACTTGACCAAATAAGCTACTTCTGTCTTCAGAACAGATAGAATCTGTAAGTTTATAAAAGTTGCAGAATGTAATCCTGCCACTGTTGAGTCTGAGCATACCTGGATTCTAAAGATTATTTTGAAACAATCCAGTGGGAGCTATCTGGGTTGTCTCTGTGACCTCCATAATTTTTTTCCAATACTTTGCATTTTTCTATATATTTTTTAATTAATAACCTGATGTCCTTCTATGAAAAGGATAGGAACTAGATGATCTTTAAAATTCCTGCCAATCCAAACTGTTGGATGATGACTTTATGACTGATATTATTCTATGAATAGACGACCCACTTTACTAAGGGAAACAATGAGGGAAAGACTCCAGATGTTGCCTACCTGGATTTTAGCAAAGCCTTTCACAACATTTACAACAGTAGTCTCCCGGAGAAACTTCTCACAGCTTAGACTGGTGCACTAGGTAAAAAACTGACTGGATGGCTGGGCCCAGGGAGTGGTGGAGAATGGAGTTACATCCAGATGGCTGCAGGACACTGGTGTTCCTCAGGCTCAGTACTGAGGGCAGTACTGTTAAATACCTTTATCAACAACCTGGGCAAGGGGATCAAGGGCACCCTCAGTCAGATAACTTATTGATAGCACCAATTTAGGCAAGAGTGCTGATCTTTTTGTGGGTAGGAAAGACCTGCAGTGGCATTTGAGCAGTCTGGATTGACAAGCTGAGCCTCAAGGTGTGAGACTCAATAAGGCCAAGTGCCAGGTCCTGCCCTTGGGTTGCAACAACCCCATCCAGCACTACAGGCATGGGACAGATTGGCTAGAAAGATGCCTAGTGGAAATAGACATGGGCTTGCTGAGCCAGTGTGTGGCCATTGTGGAAAGAAAGCCAAGGGCACCCTGGTCTGGATCAACAATAGTGTCCAGCAGGACCAGGTGTGTAATTATTCCCTGACCCTGGCACTGGTGAGATTGCACTTAGAATACTGTGGTCAGTTTTGGGCCCTTCACAAAAGGAAAGACGTTGAGGTACTAGAGTGTGCCCAGAGGAGGGCAACAAAGCTGGTGAAGGGTCCGTAGCACAAGTCCTGTGAGGAGTGGCTGAGAAACATGCCTTTATTTAGCCTGGAGGAAAGGAGGCTCAGAGGAAACCTTACTCTCTAAAACTATCTCAAAGGGAGTTGTAGCCATGTGGAAGTCAATCCCCACTCCCAGGTAACAAGCTACAGGACAAGAGGAAATGGTCTCAAGGTTTAGATAGGATATTGGAAAAACTTCCTTCACTGAAAGGCCTATCAATCACTGGAACCGGCAACCAGGGAAGTGGTTGAATCACTGTCCCAGAAAGTATTTAAAAGATGCATAGATATGGCACTTAGGAGTATGGTATAGTGGTGACCTTGGCAGTATTAGGTTTACACTTGGACTCAATGATCTTAGAAGTCTTTTCCAGTCTAGGATTTGATGATTCTAATTAATCATGGATTTGTTTTATGTCACTATTTCACATTAATACTGCATCATCTGAGGTCCATAACCAACCTAAATACTATTTTATTTGCTGTTTTTATAATCTTTGGATTTAACTTTATAAACTTGGAATTTTTGGAGTTATTTAAGGCATGGTTATTTCATATTCTCTTCTGTCAGAAGAGAAAATTGGGACTGAACATTCAGACTTGCTAAGTTTCTATTCATCCTTCACCTTTTGAAGGTACCACACTTGGAATAATTTGCTACCAATTTTCCTATGCATCAGATAAATTGCATTGCAAAGTGATCAGTAGCATCGACTAATATCATTCTTAACTTTATGCTTCCAGAAAAAGTAACATTGTAGAGATTGGAAAGTAGACTTTAGAACTATAGAGAGCTATATTGTTTCACACTTGTGCGTGTATTTTCTGAAAATTTTCCAAACTAAAACGAAATATACTCATAGTTTCTCCTGAGTTCTTGAAAAAAATCCTTGTATGCCAAATTCCATCTCTATATTTTTTCTTTTGACAAGAAAAATTGAAAAGAAAGTGGATCACCTTGAAATTGTAGATTAAGAAAAATATGGTTTGTTTGAGTTTGTTGTAAGGTGTATATTTATTTGTATGTATTTTGTTAAAAATTTCTAAGGGAAATTGGAGACACTATTGTTGTATTTGAATTTTTTTAAAAAGGTAATAAATTTTTAGTTTGCTTTTTGAAAGATAGGGAAATGTAGCCAAGAAACCTGTGGTACTATGGTGGATGGTAGATTGGTGGAGGATTAAAATCTGCACTTCCTACCTAATATTCATAATAGACATGACGAAGTAAAATATATGATCTTCTGAAAAGCTAAGCAAAAAAATGCTCTTATGACTTACCATAACCAAAAATGCACTGGCACTCTTCAGAAGATTAACCTAGGTTATATTTTAAAAAAAGTCCAATTTAGGTAGTTGCAATCTGTTCACATAAATTATTCCTGCACTCTCATGTTTTGTATTTTGTAGGTTGATTTTTCAAAATTTTTTTTCTGCACTGTTTAAATGGTCACCATTCCATTCTTCATATGGACTACCTCATGAATTAATACTCTTTGGAAAGCTTTCCAACTAAATGTATTGATGAAATGTAATATATTCCTCTTTATGTGAGAAATGAATGAGATATAATATCAGTCAAATAGAAGAAAAGACAATGAGTGAGGTCATTCAATTAGGCCATAATTTTATTAACTTTTCTGGGAATTTCATACAGCCCAGTAGTCACTTCTCTGTTAATAATTTGACTTGGCGAGAGTTGCTATCAGCTTTTGTCAGCATCCTATAGCCATCCTACTCTTACAAAGGTTAAAGACAAATTTACTCCTTTCTTTACTGTGTCTTTGTTTCTGATATCTACTCATTGACTTTCATTCCTGCTTTTTATTAAGTGTTTTTTCCCCCAAAGCTCATCAGGAAAGTAAATTGTGTTAGAGAAATGGACACATTCGGCCCACACTTCAGCATCTGCAGAGAGTATGTGTCACTGGATAATAACTGGACCCCCTCAGCCTTTACACACTCAGAGAGTAGAGTTCCTCCTAGCATGCAAGAAGTCTACTAGCAAAATTCGGTCCTGTTCTGCTGCCAGTAATCAATCACCAAGTCTGAATCTCCTGACTGGTAATTAGTCCTTCCTCATTTAAGGGCTTCCAAGTTACACAACAGACTTGAACCCTGAGAGTTAACCTCTTTATCTGTTGTGAAACTGTCTGTCTCATGTCTTACTCTTATTAATACAAAAATATTTAGAAAGTAACTTAGGGACCAGAGGTTTTTCTTTTCTTAATCAGTAGCATTTTTGTATATATGCTGCATTTTAACTAGTTGTGCGCCACAGAATGGATTTGCAACTACACCAGTAAATTATTGTTCCCAGAATCACAAATATATATCTAAAAAAATTTTATATATATATATATATATATATATATATATATTATGACATGACCCACTTAAGTAAGAATTCAGAAAGGAGCTTTGGTTCTTAATTTTCTTTTGTGTTCACTTTTACTTAATAATTGTGTACCTAGTGTTCATTTTAATTAACAATTTTGTATCTATATGGATTCCATAGCAAGCAGTGTAAAAAGCTTGGGCAAATTTAAAGAGTCCAGTGGGAGAGGGCTGGCTTAAACATCTTTCTTTCCTGTAAACCACTAGTAATGTGATGTACTTTAAAAACAATATTTTGAAAAGAAGGCAAAGATACTACTTTCTGTATATGCAAATTAATAAATCAATGTTTTCAGGGTAAAGGAAAACCTTTAAGTACTGCTAGAGTTCAGATGTAAGGTACAAATATAGTAGACCAGCAGATGCAAGAGTGAATGGATGAGTCACAGTCAGGAATACCTTTAGGTTTAACTAGCTGCTATAGGGAACATTTTTGTATCATCTTTCAGTGGGGGGATAACCAGCTCCTTTCTCTCTGAACCACAGAGATCAGTTTTCCTTCTTTACAGTTCCACTAAAATAGTGGTATCATCTGTATATTCTGCAAGAGCTGGAGGAGAGACCTTCTAGTACGTAGAAGGTCAAACCCAAACTCATGACGATATAAGTTCATCAGCTCATTTATTCAGACTGGATTGAATGACTTACTGCCAAAACATCATCCGCCATATTTCTATAAGAATGTATAAACAAACCCAGATGCAATGATAAGAGAGCTGTTTACTAAGCCAATACTTTCAAATACGCAGGTTGTATTGCATAAAATGTTTATTTTCCCTAGAAAATTAGGCATCTGTATTTCTAGTGTTTGTCAGTCTACTTGCTCTTGTCCTATGACACTTCTAATGTGTTGCTCAATTTCAGGTATGTATGATGAAGAGGTTCAAAGCTTAAAAATGTCAGATTCCTATATGCTTGACCAAAAAACATATCCAGGAATATTATCCTTTTATATCTTAGTATCCTATTATACCTTATACCTTCTTGGAGGAAAAACTATGTTTAGCATTTAGGAGACAGAAGAACTGTCCTGGTTCTGGCCAAGACAAGGTTAATTTTTGCAGTAGGCAGAAGGGGACATGTCTAGGACCTGGTGGTTATTCCATACTACCTCATGCCATTTTTTTGGGGTTACAGAAGAGGTCCCTTCCAGGTCAAGTAATGTGGTGGCAGTTCAGATATTGTTGGGCTCCACATGGTGAACGATCAGGTGTGAAGTATTCACTTCTTTCTTGTCTGCTTTGTTATTAGAACTGTTGCTGTTACAACAATTAATTTTCTTATTTCATTGCTGTTTCCAGTCAAACATTCTTACCTCAACCCACAATCATTTTGTGTCTTAAATCCCCCTCTCAAACTCACTGCAGAAGGAAGAGCTAGAGGGAAGGGATACATAGTGAGTGGCACATGGTTTGGAGGGTTTCAGTAGGAACGCTAAACTAGGGAACACCATTCCTAAACCACAACAAGGATCCACAAAGCACCTCATGACAGTTGTTCATGAGAAAATTTGATAGAAAATAACAATAAAAAAATTGATTTTGCTCCTCCCACAACAATCTTTTTCTTTTTTTTTTTTTTTTAATAATAATTATTCCCTGTATGTTTCTTAATCTCTGCTTTGCAGACCTGATTCAGTAAGAGTTTTCTATCAGGTATAAGCATTGTGCATTTGCATCCCTGAAGCAAGTCTATAGCTCATAAATAAGCAGTAAAACTATTGCTTGGTGTTTATATTAGAATACAGGTACCTTGCAAAAATGCAAAATTGTTAAACAAGATCTCTTTTTGCCAGTTGTATGCATATGATTATCTAAGCAAATCCATAGTAGTCATTCAACTATTTTTTCAAAAATAAACACCCTTATATTGTGCATTATGGCAGTACTCCCAAATGTTTCAGCAAAGATAGCATTGGGTACCTTCCATGTCAGAACGACTGTTGTAAAAACTTACTCTTGAAATTTTCATGTTTTCACTTTTCTTATATCAGAAAGGGCATAAAAAAATATTTGGTGATTGTGATATGAAGTATATTAATGATGCTGTAAATCATACCCATATTAGCAAACACTGCTTTTGTTATAGGCAGCTGAATAACACTAAGATAAAAGGAGAACAGAACAGGGGTCCTAAGAGCTAATTAACCAAAGCCATGGAAAACAAAATGAGGTCACTCATAGCACAGTCACTTTGTGCCTGGACCCTGTTTGCACATGAGTATTGTAAGTGAAATCCAGTTATGGAAGTATTTATGTTTCTTGCAATTATGTATACTCAAAGAATTCAGGATGGAGAATATTGTAGTAGGTTTTTTCCTTCTAAATTAATGGTACTAAATATGTTAATTTTTACAATATATTTTTACAAGTAGCCTCTGATTTATCATCCACAAAGTTTTATAAAAGAGATTTTAAGAGAATCCCTTGGAAGAAGCTCAATGTCCTTACTTCCCTCCAACAGAAGTGGGTAGTAGACAGCACCAAATTTATATAGTTTAAAGAACTGAGAGGCTTTGCCAACATTTGTGGATCAAAAGTTATATAGATTTGGTAATATGAAAGAGAACAGTCCTTTCAGGTGATTTCATAGTGAGCCAATTTGTGTCATTTCATGCAAGAAAGTTATGTCTGTGTTAGGAAAAAACGTACCACTCAGGCTTTTCATTTTAATTGTACTTTATTTTATGTTCGATTCTAATGGATTCAAAAGGTGAAATATTTCCACTTAAGACTTCCTGACATTAATGAGGAATTCTTCCAGATTATATAATTTTAAATGGCACAAAATACTAGAAAAAAAAAAAAATTATCTTAAAATAAAAATGTTCTTATTCTAAAAAGTTCTTCACTTTTTACATTTCATAAATCTAACAGTGTCCAATATCTCTGAAATTTTCCTTTTGTCCCATCATATGAAAAAAAGAGAAACCAAAGAGTCAAAATAATGGTCATCAACTTTGTGTCACCTATGCTTCACCCTTTAACTATTTTAAAGCAAAGAAATATGCTTTTATATCTTTCTAGGACATGTCCTGATCTCAGTTTTAATTATTTAAAAAAGAAGAGATTTAGAGTCACTCGGTATTTTTTCCAAGGGAAAAAAGTGTGAAGAGATTGAAAGGGACTAACTTTTAAAAAGAAATATGCTTTTTATATTAATCTATTACATGTTAGGGTTCTGGTTCTCTTTGGTGCCATTTTTAAATTTTTGGTGTTTCAGTAAGAGATCATTTTCTTTGTGTAAGTTGCCCATGTTTATTAGAATTATAGCTACACTATATTCAAGGACATAGTTTACATCTTTTAGTGAAATGCTGAAAAGATACTGTCACAAGGACTCACTGTAATATAGAAACTGTAAAAAGAAATTTGAAGATTTTTGTGAAAAACAGCAAATATTTACTTTCTTTTTCTAGCAAGTATTTACTTTCTTTTTCTGATAGCATATTCTGTGAAAAGTTTGACTTGTTGAAAACAGGGAAAGGATCAAACTATGAAGATCAGAATTCTGTTAATTGTTTATAATTCTTTTAACATGTGACTGCACTATATGCAAGCCAGATATTTCTCACATTTAAGTCATTATTAACTTAATGGATCCCATTGATTTGAACCAGATTAATTTAGATTTATAGCTACGTAACAGCAAATGACTTGCCCCAGCCTCACCAAGGACATTATGGTAACTTCTTGAAATATTGTCACTCATCCTGGCTTAGGCAAAAACCACACTATTGAAGACAAATCATGTTAAATCCATTCTCACACCTCTTAATACTATCTTCTTATGTCCTCTCTCTAACCATATAATTTTGAGGGTTTCATTTGGCCATTAGGAAAAATTTCTTCATGAAAACAGTTGTCAAGCATTGGAATAAGCTGCCCAGGGAGGCGGTTAGGCCACCTCTCTGGGAGGTATTTAAAAGAAATCTAGATATTGTGTTCAGGGAGGCGGTTAATGGAACTTTGTAGGTTAATGGTTGGACTCTGTGCTTGTAGAAGTCTTTTCCAACTTCAATGATGCTATAATTTTATGAATTTTTGAAAATGTAGTGTAGGCAATGGCTGTTTTTGGCTCAGTTAGACCACTGCATGATGGTTTCTCAAGGGCACTCTTGTTCCATTATATGGTAAAACCTTCTTTTCTTAAAATACTCATGTATAAGGAAGTGGCAAAGAACACTTAAGAAGACTTAATGAAGAAGTCCTCATATGAGCTCTCACTCACTCTCTTTCATATGAGCTCTCACTCTCACTCTTCTTTCCTGTGAAATAATTTTCTTGAGACTCATGATTTTGTTTTATGTTAATCAGCAGGGCACTGCAAAAATGAATTCAGGCCAATTCTTTTATGTTTGTAAAATGTGTCTGTAACTGACAAAACCCCACATTTTTTAATTTGCTTTTCAATATGATCTTAGACAAAAAGTTTACAACTTCTCTAAAGTTTATGACAGTAAATGTATTTAGTAAAGAACCGCAGAATTGTGTAATGATTTGGGTGGGAAAGAACATTAAAATCATTTAGTTTCAACTCTCTCACCAAGGACAGGTGTGTCACTCACTAGATGAGGTTGCTCAGTGCTCCATCCAACCTTACCTTGAAGACTTACAGGAATGGGGCATCCACAACCTCTCTGGGCAATATGTTCCCGTACCTCCCTGCACTAAGAACAAAGATTTCTTCCTGACATCCAATCTAAATCACTCTTCTAACTTAAAACTATTCCTCTTTGTCTTATACTTATGGCCCCATGTAAAAAGTTACTCTATGTCCTTTTTAAAAGCTCTCTTTATTTACTGGAAGGCTGCAACAGGGTATCCCCAAAGCCTTATCTGCAACAGGGTGAACAACTCCAGCTCTCTCAGCCTATTTTCATAAGAAAAGTGCTTCAGCCCACTGATCATCTTAATGGGCATCATCTGGACTCTCTCCAGAAAATCCACATCCTTCTGATGTTGGGAGCCCCACAGCTACAGGCAGTACTCCAGGTGAGAACTTACAACAGAGAGGGAGAATCTTTCTCATCTTTCTGCCCAGACTTCTTTTGATGTGGCCCAGGATATGGCTGTCGTTCCAGGCTGCAAATGCACACTGCCAGCTCATCTTCAGCATTTCATCCATGTCCCAAGTCCTTCTGCACAAGGTTGCTCTCAATGAGGTGTTTTCCCAGTCTGTACTCGTTACAGGGATTGTCTGAACATGGAGGCAGTACTTGGACTTGTCAAACTTCATGCAGCTCTAATGGAACCACTTCTCAATGTAGCCCAGGTCCCCTTGCACGTATCTTAACATTTCTTCCATAAGGACTTCCTCTATTCAGTTCTGATTAAGAGCCAAAAGTGTAATACAAATTTCTCAAAGGATGGCAAAGAGCAAGTCTTTTCATAAACACATATATTATCCACTTTGTATATTTCTTGGTTTTTTTCCTCTCACATTGCATTTACATTTTTGTAGCTATTGTGCTTTGAACTACTTACCCTCCCCTTTTTGTTTTTAAATTCTGTCCACCAAATGTGATGCATGTTTTATTGGATTTTAATAGGATGGTAACACCTTGTTTAGAGCTAAGTTTAACAGGAGTGTAATTTATTCTTGATAAAGTATAGGTTGCTGGATCCAGCTAGTAAATAAGTACAAGAACTCCATTTAAAACCCATATCCTGAATGGTATTCATATTCAGAAAGTACATGCATTTTAAAAAAAGTAGAGGATAGCTTTGTACAGGTATAAAATAAGGAAGAAGCAGGTATTGAAATGTTCAATAGGTCCTAATTACGAAATTTTTTTTTGGTAGAAAAATATGTTTTGTGTAATCTTTGCATGAATTCTCTATGGGACATCACATTTTCAAAGTACTGTCAGGTCAAAAAGCACATGTTCTGAAAAAGAGTATCTATCAGCACTGAGAAACAGGTACCGTAACATGAGTTTAAATGCAGTAGTTTAGTTG
>JAYDZK010000128.1:43425628-43441177 GCA_034509185.1 Euphonia xanthogaster | reverse complement strand
TAATTAAAATAAGAAAAGACAAAACAAATGTTGGAATAGCACTTCAAATGGATGCATATTAAGTGTCTACAGTAATGTTATGGATGAATTTCATTTGAAAAATACAAGATATCTCTCTTTTTTTAAAGGCAAAAGTGAACCAGAACAGCACCTTCTTCCCTCTCACCATGCTACCTTTCTCTTTGTTTTCCTTATCACCTGAAAAATTTTCTTTTTTTAAATATTACCCCAATGCATCTCTAAATTTATCCTCATTTTAGGATCTTTCTCTGCTTATTCCTATTATAATTGTTTACTGTGTTAAAACAGTATTTACATATAACATTAATCTCTTATTCAGAATTATTGCCATTACAAATGTGTATTATTATTCTGTCTTCAAAAGTATCTATTTGGTAGTGGTAAAAGACTATCTATGGTGGACAGTGGTAGAAGACTATCTATGACTTTAAAAATTAGAGAATTACTGTTAAAAATCTTCATATTGTTTAAATGGTATGTAGTACTTGGGAGAACTCACTACAGCACTGTGAGTGCCTCATGACTAACTTCATCCCTTTTATTCAGACACTAGTATTTAAAGACTTTAGACTTTGAATGGAAGTAGTACTTCAGCATTCAGTTTTAAGGTAAGTGATTTCTAATATTGACCAAGTATGACCAAAACTTTTGGATTAAAGAAAAGTGTGCTATCATATATGAAAAAAAGGGGTAGCCTATTTCAAACTACTTTAAAAAAATATTATGTGGTTTTTATCTTGAAATAGAAGTGAATTCTTTACCAAGAACGGGGAAAAAAGTTCTTTATTTTTTTATCTATGTAAAAAGAGAATCTAAAGCTAACTCCTCAGGTATGTAATTTTTTTTTATTATTTCTGTGCATATGACTGCTGAACATGGTTGGTTTTGAACTGTCTCAAACAAGTAAATGTTGAACTTCAACAGGTACCTTGCAAAGAAATGTGCATCTGGATGCACACATATTTTTCTGAACTGTTGTATAATGAAAATGATGTAATGGAATATGATTATATGGTGGATTGATTCTGTGTGGACACCAGGTACACACTGAGCAACTGAGTTAATCTACCTCCACAGCTGAAGAGGAGAGAAAAATGCAAAGAAAGGCTTATGGGTCAAGATAAGGGCAGGTAGATCATTCACCAATTATCATCATGGGCAGAGCCACCTTGGGGTAATTGATTTACTGCCAGTTGGAATCAGAGTAGGATATGACAAATAAACACAAATCTTAAAAACACCTTCCCCAGACCCCTCCCTTCTTCCCTGACTCCCTTTCATTTCTTGTTTTGTCTCCCTCCTTCCCCTGGGTGGTGTATGAGGGGTAAAGTGTATGAGGGTTGTGGTCAACTCATCACGCATTACCTCTGATGCTCATTCTCCTCTTCTTCTGCTTCAGTGTAGGGTCCCTCCCACAGGAGGGAGTCCTCCATGAACATCTTCAATATGAGTCATTCCCACATGCCTGCAGTTCTCTCCTATCTGCTGTACTGTGGGTCCCTTCAGACACAGGCTGCTCCAACATGGGTCCCCTGTGGAGACCTGCTAGCAAACCTGTCCCAGCTTGGGCTCCTCTCTCCTCATGCCCACAACCTCTTCCAAGACGCTATTCCATCACAGGCTTCCTATTAGTCACAGTCTCCTTTGGGCATCCACCTGCTATGTGGGGCCCTCGAAAGGCTGGAGGTGGATCCTGCATCCCTGCAGCCCTCCATGAGAGACAGCACAGCAACTTCGCCATGAGCTGCGCCCGGGGAATCTCAGCTCCAGTGCCTGGAGCACCTCCTGTCTATTCTTCTGCACTGACCTTGGTGTCTGCAGAGATGTTTCTGTCACAAAATCTCTCTTCTATTTTCTCTAGTGGAAATTGTACAGGTATTTCCCCCTTTTCTAAAATACTTTGTCACAGAGTAGCTACTTCCATTGCTGATGGGCTCGACCCTGTGGACAGTCACAAGTTGGTCTCAGAGCCAGCTAAGATTGGCTGCACTTGTCACTTCTCAGGGTGCAGAAGAACACTGAGAGACAATTATTCATAGAAAGTAAATTATACTTTTGTTCTTGAGAAAAGTCATCATTCTTTCTAAGATACTGTATTATCTTAGAGAAAACTGGCGCCCAGCTGGAGAACTGCAACCATCTCTGCAGTTCTCAGTATAGGAAGGATATGGATTTGTTGGAAATGGTCCAGACTAGAACCATGAAAACAGTCAAAGGGCTAGAATACACCTCCTATAAAGGAAGGTTGAGATCATTGGAGTTATTCAGCCTGGAGAAAATAAATATCCAAGGACAAATTATTTCAGCCGTCCATTTCTTAAGGAGATCTTGTAAAAAAGACAGAGACACTTTTTACCATGATTTGTAGTGACAAGACAATACACAATAGCTTTAAATTTGCAAGAGAGTAGATTTAGGCTGAACCTAAGGAAGAAATATTCTATGATAATAGAGAGACACTGTAATATCCCACAACCGGAAGTGTTCAAGACAAGGTTGAAGGGATCTTCAGGCAACCTAGTCTAGGGAAAGATGTCCGTGATCATGGCAGCAGACAGGATTAAATGATTTTTGATGATTCATTTCAATTCAAACCTTTGTATGATTCTATGGCATTCTATTTGACATCTTTCTGTGCTGCTGAAAATCTTCAGTTGATTCTAATTTTCTTCAATAAGTCTACATTTCACATTCTGCTTTGAACTCTATAGTCACTTCTGGGACACTTTTTTCCTGCAATTAGAATTAGTTTTTCTCCACCCTATCTTTAAACGAAATACATTAAGCCCAGAAATTTCATTGAATGACAAAAAATGCAGTCAAAGAATTTACTGCAAAGAGAAATTAATTTGGAAGCTTCTTGTTTTCAGTTTGGACTATCCAATCTGACCAGAAACATTTCGGCTTTTGACTGTTTCTTTCACTTACAATAACATATTTATATCTTGGAAAGACAAACTTCTTTTTTTTCCTTTTTTTTTTTTTCCATGAAAAATTGTTTTCTGTAAAGAAAATTATTATCTTCCACAAATTTGTGCTGGTGACTTCTGACCCTAGCAGTTTCTTCCATGAATAAAATCTGTTTCTTTTGATTGTAACTGAATACTATAAACCTCCATCAGCTTTGCCATTTGAAAAATAAAATAAAAAAAAACATAAATCATATTATAACCAAAATTAGGTGAAACTGGTATGTATTGTAGGCTATCACTACATATTAGCTTGAACACTTCATTAAATGCCATCCTGACTATCAATGTCCTTTGGAAATGCATTTTTCATAGTGCAAATAAATCTGGAAGAACTGGTAATGGTTCTCACTTTAAAACACATTAATTATGTCTATCTGGTGGCACAGTATTGTTTTGTTTGATCTTCTGTCACTCTTTCCATACCTGAAACAACTAGTGCTTCCTAGTTAGGAATTATCTGAGGTCTGAGAAAAGCAGGAAAAATATGTTTTACTTCCATGCAGAGTTTGCGGAAATAGCATAAAAAATTTATTGTAAATCACTATGGCTAAATTATTGCACTTGCAGCTTCATGGAAGAAACCTGTGTTAAAATAAAAAAAAAAATCAGAGTCCAAAAACACTTATCATTTGCAGATACTCTGGAACTGTGGATGAATTTTTTGGACAGCTCATCCTCAATTGCACTTGATGCAGACATCTCATAGGTATCTTTTCACATTACTTTTTTGAAACTTTTTTGGCACTTTCACTTCCTTCCCATTTTTTTCCTTATATCCAGGTGTTCACCAATTCATGCTAATTCTCTTTCTTCTCCATTCCAGCAGTTTTATAATATCATAGTGGTGGTCAACATCTGAAGTATTGAAAGCATTCTCTTTTGTTCCTGGACATTTTCTTTTCATTCCTAGGTAATCTAAACTACTAGTTACAGCAATCCTTCTGTGATTAGTACCTTTATGTCACTATAGAGTATACTACTATTCTCATCTCTAAATTTACAAAAAATCTACATTCTGATGCTCCTTGAAACCCTTGGGGAAAATATTCCCATTTCCCCTTGTGTTTTGAAGATGCCTCTTCAGACAGAATAGTTTGCTAGAAAACTGGATTTGCGCATAGAAAAAAAAGTAGTTATACATCTTCAATTAAACAACAGATCTATGGCCTTAAGGGAAAAAGACTGGAAGATGAGGCAAGAACTCAGCTTCAAAAGCCTACTACTGGATATATTCCACTAACTTTTTTCAGTAGACATAAATATAAAAGCAGGCATTTATACTTTGTCCTAGCTATGCAGAGCATAATAAAAGGATGTGAAATTAAATACAACACATTAGATAGAAACATAAATGTTGACTTCATTCTCATATTTTCAAGACCAATTAGAGTTTTCCCAAGACAGATTATTAAAGCTACTTCAGATACACAAACGGTTCAGGGGAGTTAGTTCACATGAAATCATATGAGTCATTGATTTTATAGAAAGATTTTACAAAATACCTGTAGGGATTAATACATAGCTGCTGACCAGTGGATAAAAATTCTAATTGAATAAACAAGGACAAGTTTGCAGATGCTCATTAGCAAGAAGTTTTATTTCATGTAAGATACAACTAAGGTGACCTTTTGTTAAAAACCAGAGCAGAAATAGCTCTCGTGAATGCTATGTGTTCTCTAGTCACTTTCAGACACTATCTAAGAACCTCACAAAAACAGTTATTTCAAAAATTTCTCCTTTAATTGTTCATATCTAAAATGTGTAGAATCCCACCGACTGTGGGAAGGAAATAATTCAAATTACCTTAGATATTATTTGTAAGTCAATGAAGTGTGGAAAAAAATTCTGCTGTTGTATTCTAATGAAAATGAAATAAGGGCCATGGAAAGCAACATTTGACATTAAAAAACTGGTTTAAATGAAGGCCACTAATAATAGAGAAAGTGAAAAATAACTGCCAGCATGATGTATAAAACTGGAAATATTTGTGCCATTGAAGACACAAATTTGGCACAAAAAATTCTCCAACAAAAACAACACAACAAAAAGAAAAACTGTCCCCTACCTCCTGACACCAAAAACCCCAAAAAACCAACTGACAAAAACACTCCAAAACACAAAAAAGAAGTTGAATGTCAACTTTATGCATCCTAATGACCCCAAAACATTCATGGAAGAATGAAGTCTCTTTAGAACTATTTCACAATCAGTAATTTCAAAGGAAATTTTTGACACTCCCAAAGCATCAAGTTCCAATTGTATTGTAGAGTATGAGCCTGAAGTTCCTACTGCAGAACATTAAGTATCTGATAATAACACAGGGGCTTTAAAGATTCCAGGAACATATGAAACACTTTTCTTTTTCTTGTACAAATAAATTGGAAGAATTTTTTCATTCCTTTGTAAAGAAAGGAATTTTGTTGTCGATTATTATAAGCCTTACAACGATGATTACTCCAGGCATAAAATTAGTAGGGATAAGTAGTCAAGAGCAGCAGAAAATACCTTGCTTTTCAGTAAGGCGCATCGGAAGTATTTAATTTACTTTTCTACTTACCCAGATTGCCATTGGTATTCTAGCAGTTTATGTAGAGAAATATGAAAAGTCTTTGGACTTTACAGTTATGTACTCCCTCTATCATCTATGATCCATGTTACATTTGTCTGTATTTGTATTGTTACAAGTTTATCAGTATAAATTGTAAAAACCCATCTTCACTGTATTATGGTTATAAGACTGTAGATTTGGAAAAGCAGCACCAACATGGAATTAAGGCTAAATTGGCCTATATTGATCACCAATTTTATAGAAAGAATGCTACTGCAGACACTGTGTTTGATCATCAGAAATTATTATAAGAATATGTTATTCATTTTTTGGGGTTTCTTTTTATCAATGCTAAATAGGAAATATACAAGACAAATACCTTAAAAATCTCTACATTTCAATTTGAATTGCTGTATATAGTCACATTATCCAAAGGTTCTGATCTGAGGCAACATATTTTTTCCTAAGGAGAATAAGTTTATCCTATACTTAGTCTTTATTTTCCGAATATGAGATTACCTTTAAACAAAACAATGAAGAATAGAAGAGTAGCACACTATGAAGTACCTTTCTAAATATAGTTTTGCTGAAAAGACAAAAATCTATAAAAGTACAAAACATTGATTAATATGGAAAAGCACAATCTCTCTCCTTTGAATACAGCCTGAAATTCTACAGTCTTTCTTATTTTTTCTTTTACATCTCTCTCACACAACTTTTTTAGACGAAAACAAGCTCATTTGTAGATCTCAGACTTCAGAAGATCTTTGTTCTATGTTATTTTCACCTTTTTCAAGTTTAAAAGGTGAAATTTAAAGTGTTGAACATCAAGCCATACAATTCAAAAAGTGGGGTCTTTAGAACAAGAAAGGATCTTTTAATAACTGTCACAGAATGGCAGTTCAGAAGTGTGACTCTCGCTTCCTAGTCAAATGGTGCTTTCTCTCCACGTTTCATGTGACATCTCCGTTAAGGGGAAATAACGACTTTGTAAGCTGATTCTCTTTGCAAGGAGGATGGATAAGTCAGTCCCTTCCAATGACAATGTATAGCTCTGATCCACTCTGTAGAATTCTTCATTTTTTAAATGCCTTACTAAAAAAAAACTAGATTACAAAGCTGCTACACAATACCCTTCTCATGCTGGGTTCCTGAGAATATACATGCATTACAAGCCCAGTTTTTCTGAAATGGTGATCATGCCCTTTCTATTTTTTGTTATTGTATAAGGGAAAAGATGTTTAGGTTTCCTGGCCCTTTGACTTTTGCTCAGGTAGTTTGAGCATTTTCAAACATTTGAAACTCAATACAGAAGACTCCTATGCATCTATCTGTCCCATTGAATTGTTAAGTGAAATATAAAGCAGGCACTTAAATGTATTTTAGAGAAGACATTGTAAAACAAAACATTATGGAAATATCGGAGCAAAACAGGTGAAAATTGCAAGCAGATCTGTGCAGAACAGCATATGATAAATAAATTCCTTTTTACATCTAAGGATATGTAATTCTCTAGGCATTCAGGCTCTCACTCTTGAAAGATATTCAAGGTTATTTATAATATTTTTTAACTAGCCAGAAATTTTTCATTGTAATTTATCATTTGGAAAGGTAAATACACTTGCTCAAGTTGGTTTTCAACAATATAAAATTAAAATACTATCACTAAATATGTGGAACAAAAGATTATGCTTTTAGCATTGAAAACACCTCTTGCTTCCAAGATTTCTTAAAACATATAAAGTTTAGATTTACAAATTCTTCTTTAAAAGACACCGAGTAGTCACTATTCAGTGTCTATTTTTTCCAGACTACTTTAATTTTTATCCTCTTCAATATTTTACTAGTAATGCGAAAACATTTTGATCCTTTCCAATTTCATATTATATAGTCTCTTCAGACACTGAATGATTGCTTAGATGAAGATCTCAATGAATATGTCAGGACAGAGACATAGTGTTCATACTGTTTGTGAAAAGTTATGCAGAGCTGTAATAGAATATATGGTAAAAGAGAAAAGTAAAGTAAAATAAAAATATAAATTAGAAAACAAGAAGGCATAATAGACCAGATTCTTAGATATTATAGAAGAACATAACTTTCTTACCAAAAGGAAATTGCCTTTTCATCAGGTGCACATCCAGTTCCCCACCTCCAAAACTCTGAGAGACAAATAAATGTATACAAATATTTAGAAGACTTTTGTTTGAAATGATTCAATTAACAAGATTCTTGTTCAGTTCCTCATACTTGCCACCAGGAAACTTTCATAATCTCTAAAATTTTGAATTTTAAATTCTGAGTTCAAATATCAGTCTGCATATTTATGAAAACGTCTCACCAATAAAATATTGCTGAATACTAACAATGTACTAGAGAACTTAAATCTTTCCAGTTGGCCTTACTGACACACAGCTCCACAACATTTCAAAGTCACAGAACTAGAGATGGGTTGATGGTCTAGTAACACTCCTGGTTTTAGCTAGGCTTCTCACCAGGAAGGTTTACATATCTCTAGAAAATGGAGACTATTCAACCTCTCTGGGCAATCTTCCTATCTTTGGACTTCCTCAATATTCAAAAAAAAAAAAAGAAAATAAAAGAAAAAAGAAAAAAAAAAAAAGGTGTCTTGTGTTATTAATACAGAATTTTCTGCATCTCAGTTTTCACCCATTGAGTTTTGTAGCACTTGGCATGACCAAGTTTGACACATGGGAAGCTTCTAACAGTTTCTCACAAAAGCCACCCCAGCAGCCCCTGCCACTACCAAGCCTTGCTGTGCAAATCCGCTTTCACTGACTGTGTTAGTTTTGTGTAGGACCTACAAATTAATTGTGTTTTTTCGCATAAAAATTCTTATCATTTTTAGCATTTTGATGATTTGGGAGAATTACAGTGGTCAAGCCCTTAAGGTTGGAATGTTGGGTTTGGGGGTGGTTTTTCTCGTTGGTTCATTGTGCTTTTTTGTGGTTGGTTTTGGTTGGTTCATTGTGGTTGGTTCATTGGTTTTTTGTTTGTTGGTTCATTGCTTTTTTGTGGGTTTGTTTGTTTGTTTGTTTGATTGTTCGTTTTGTCCTTCTTCTCAATTCCATCAGGATAAAACAATAAAATTTTAGAAGAAAAAGAATTCATATAGTGGCCAAGGAAATTATAACTGGTGTTAAAACCAACAGACATTCAATTATTTAAACTTTGTTTTCTTTTGAGGTTTGGAGTTAGCTATACTATGAAAAAGCAAAAGTCTCAGTCTCACACTATCACTTAGATGCAATATCAGCATGTGAAAGTAAGATGGAATAAGCAGAGAGGAAGGCCTGTGTCAGAAACTACCAAAAAAAAAAAATTGTTGAAGGAAAAAAAGTGCATCAAACCAAACAACATGAATGCCTGTCTCAGATTACAAAGACCATTACCACTGACTTTCACTCTTGATGTAAGCAGAAGCCCTTGAAATAAAGCTGAAATCAGAAGAACTTTGCTTTGATTAAGACAATGTGAAAGGCAATTACCTATACAATAGGGAACTCTGAGTTTATTAGCTTCCTTTGTAAATCACCCCTTTAGATCTGTTTGCTTGGCAAGGAACATTTGGAAATAGCATGGATCACTGAAGTTTGTCATTAGGATATCTAGCTGTTTAGTAGTTATTAACATCTTTAGATAACCACCAATTATTCAGGATTGTTTATATTGGCTATGCAATAACTTCTCCAAACATTTACTCAGTAAACAGAAGATGAATATGCTAATGCCAGACAACAAAACCAACCAACCAAATAAAATAAGTCTCAATATTGTTATCACACTGTTGTTTCCTTCCTATAACCCTTGACAGTCTGAAAATTTCTGAACAAACATGTAGTCTCCTATACGTTAAAACAAAAAATTGGGTGTTATTAAATCTAACTGCTACTTGCTAAGCTCTGTCTAATTATGTATTATTTGTCAGGGAGGATTAGTAAGACATAATTACAGATTTTCAATCAAACTCATAGACAGCTAGCCCCTATAACTCACAAGACAAAATGGTTCAGGCATTGGTGAGTTATACTGCTACTTTATGAGTAGGATTAAAAAAAATATAAATTTAATTATAAATTGAAAATAAGATATCAGTCTCTCTTACTAGAAATCATAATATATCAGAAAACATATATATTGCATTTTAATAAAGCTATGAGCTAAAGATATTTTGTTGCTGAATTTAAAATCGTATGTTAAAATGGAGTAAATAATCTATCAGGAGTTTTATAGGTGGATAAAAGGTTCTTGTTAGCATCAATCCTGCCTACATCTGTATTATTTTAAAAATTATTAGATATATTGCCTGATTTGAAGTAAAATCTCCTATCTTCTGGTGTTCAAAACCTACAACTTGCAATTTATACTTCCAACTTTTTAACCTAATATCATTTAGACAAAAAATTTTAATATCAAAACTATCCCTGAAAAATATATGTGTATATCTTAGTACATATATGTGCTTCTATTTATGTAAGTATAGGATATAATATGCAAATATGGATTTTACATTTTAAAAATGGTATCATTACTAGATATACATTCTTTTGATTGCACTATTGCAATTTTTCTGTCTTAAAATTAAAAATTACAGATACCATAATATTATTATATGAAATAATGTTCCATGCTACTTAGAGTACTTTTCATACAAATTAGTGCTTTCAATATATTTTTTCACTTACTAAAACTGTTTTTGAATTTGAAGCATGAGTATAATAAAAAAACTTAAAGAAATATCAATCTAAAATGAATGCATTTTTTTCTAGACTAGGGTGACTGAAAGTGTCATTTAAAATGGTGTAAAATGTCCTTCCCTTCTCTATCCTGGTGTTAATTCATACCAGATTTGGATTGGCAACAGTATAAACCCACCAATTTATTTGACTGCATGTGAGATGAGATGGGAGAAATGTCCACTAGTTAATTGCTCCTTACAAACCACAAATCTCAGTCCTAAACTGCCAGAATATTCAGCTACTTGCTGGGCGATTTTTGAATCTGTTTCTAACTCCTTTAAAGAAGACTAAATCTAGGAGGGAGGTGCAGTGCAATACATGATATCTCTGAGAACTCAGCTAAACTAAATAAAGAAAGGTCATGTCAGAGACAGCCAGTACTAGGGATTTCAGTTTATGTGAGGAGAGAAGGTGCTGTACTGAGTATTTTCCTGTGGTAGCCCTGGGTAACAACGAGGCACTCAGCACTTACCCAAGATAGCTGTCAATGGTCAGGCAAGACCCTGAGACCCTCTGTGAACATTAAGCACTCCAGACTGAAGAATTTTGCAAGCATTTTTGAGGATCGGGTTCCTTTCTTGCTATTATAAATTCCTACATTTGAAGCACAGATTGCCCTTTGGGAATAGACCATGGGCTAAAGTGAGGCTGTTCCAAGAGAGAAACATTTCTGTGAGTTGCCAGAATTCAAGATTAACTTGTGCTTATGTTTTAAAGATTGCAAAATGTGGCACAGCCTTTCTAGAAGAGATGAGACAGGTTGCAGCAGGTCTGTATCTAGCTGCCATCACATGTTATCTTCTTGAATATATGTTTTAGTCATTGATATATATCAGTTGATTTACTTGAAACATCATGTGCAAAGACTCAATACAAAGGTATGTCAATATGTTTATATGTCAAATGTGTCTATATGAAAGTATAATTTAATGCCTGTATCCTGAGAAGTTACAAATATTTCTTTCAGTGCTGTATTGAGAAAAATACATACAATTATACCTATCTCTAAAGAGGAAGATAAAATGTAAAGAGATAATTATGTAAAATCATGAGATTGTGCTGTAAAGATGAAAATAAAAGATTAAAAATATTAAAATTGAGAAGTTGAAGTTGGTCAAGATTTTGTGGGACTCTCAGTGTGAATGATCAAAAGCCATATAAAAGCCCTCGAACATTTTTGTCATAAGTAGACACAGGCTAGGTACGCTATAATCTGAAATCGGCCTGACTTCAAATAACCATATTAAAGAATGATTGTTTCTGAGATGTAATGTGACTAATAGCAAATTTTATGTAATCTTTTCCTTTAAGTTATTAATGTATTATTGAAGAAAATTTATGAGAATCCTTCCAGTTGAAACCAAGGAGTGATGCATTATTTCTGGAAGTTGAAATAGAAAACGTCCTTGGAAGGAAACGGTCTTAAGGTCTATTTCTAAGCAGTTTAGAAAGATGGCTCATATCATTGTCTTCTCTGGTATAATGATCTGAACTAATTTATAAATCTTCTAACACATATGTCTTCACTCTAAGCTAGACTCAAACCCATAACTTGGTTTTGGTAAACAAATGTTAGAAAAACATTTTTAACACATTTGTTTGTTCCTGGCCTAAACTTGACTTACATAAGAAATTATGGCCCTAAAAATAAAAAAATATATCCCTATGGCTCATCCAGTCAACAACAATATATATTCAATATTAATATTTTGCTATTATTTTTTAGCTGGGCTGTCCAAGCACTAAGTTTGTCATCCTGCAATGTCTTTGCCTTCTTGCTCAACTCCTATGTTTTAATGAGAAGGTCGCCATTTAAATTGCTGCTTTTCTGTGTCTATGTACTAATCTCTAAATCATACAGTACTGCTGAGTGTCCTCAGTTCTTCATATAGAGACCATTTGTCACAAAATATCTAAAATCAAGACTTTAGTATCCTTAGGGGCATTTCATTCCTCACTATACTAATTGAAATGTTTTAAGGTTTCTGAGTGTATACTTTGCACATTAAATTGACCATCCTCTTATGTGGTCTAAGTATTTCCTGAAAAGATGTATGATCTCTTTAATGTGTGAAGAACAATATCCTTGGAGGGGAAGAAAAAGAAAATTAAAGATTACAGATTATGATTCATGGATTATACTAAGACTTTGTCCATGTTTCTTTTTATTATTGTAAGTAATTTTTTTTTTACAATAACAGAAAGTAACAGCTTGTGTACGAATTCTGTTTCAATTTAAACACATTGAAAGAGACAGTAATCACATCTATAATAATCAGTTGCTAAGATGAACTACCTCTGCAAGGAGAACATTGCAAGAACAAGGACTTTCATATTGCTGTGCAGAAGCGTGCAGCTTTCTAAGTTTAAAGGAGGAAAACATGTTTTTTCTCACACCTTTCAGTGCAAGACACAGTTTGGGGAACATGGCAAGTCATCAAGCATAGATTGTGTCACTTATGTTACTACCCTAATAATGCATTGAAGGATCTCTGCCCTGTGCTTGTTATAATTTGCAGTAAAAGGCAGAGAGTCTGACAAATACAGACTTAACCAGGGATATTTTTTTTCCTAAACATTTTACACATTGTGCTTTTGAAAGAGTAATCCGTGTTCTTGCAGTAAAATGAAGATTGTCTCTAGCTGAAAAGCTGGAGATCATTCAAAAGCAGTGCAACTAGTTTTCTGGAACACCATTAATAGAAATTTACATTTATATACATTGCCCCTCAAGCTGTAATATGTTCTATAATTTCAAGGGAAAAAGATAAGCAGCTATGTTTTCCCATAAAAATCTCACTTATTTTTAGTTAGCTGAGGCATGAAAAAAAAGGTAATATTGAAAATACAATTTTTTTTTTTTTAATAAAATGTTGAAATACATTTCAGTAATCAGAATGGCAGTGCAAATTTGATAATCTGATTTATTACAGTTAGTTTGGAGTCAAAAATATTTCTGATCAAACAATAATGCATTTAGATACATCTATCTAAATGCAATGGATAATGCATTTAGAAGATAAAATCTTATACTTCCATTTTACTTTGCAAATTACTGCTTAGTTTTCCCACATTCCCCCAATCTGTTGCAATTATATTTTAACAACTAATCCAAATGAACAGAGTCATCTAATTTTTTTGTTCAGTTTCCCTGGATTTAAGAAAAAACCTTAAGCGAGGAGACAAGAGTTTAGTGTGAGTCAAACTACAGTCTTAACAGCCTGGGACTTATTTGTTTAATAATGTTTCCATGAATTGTAGTCAACCTTTTCCAGTTATAGAATCTCATTTATACATTATACTATTTCTCTGGGTCCTAATGTCAATGGGCAATCAGTCTTTTTCAGGAAGAAGTATGGGATGAAGTAAGATCAGTGCATTTTGGAAATGCAAGTTCTCTGTTGGGGGAGTGTGATACTGGTGGGGTGTCTTCTTCCTTCTCTTTTTGGTATCACTTCATATGTTTCCCAACAGGGTCTGCTTACCAGGAATTTCTTCAGTAGTTCTCAGTTCCACATTATATTTATATTTGATTGTGAAGGAGACTTATTCTTTTGGATTTTTTTTTTTTGCATTTAAAGTTGGTTGCACACAGAACCAAAGGTTATTCTTCTTTAATAAACTACTAATTACCATCTGTGCCTTGTGCTTATAGGCTTGCTTTTTCTGCTAGTATTTCCAAACCTTAGCTTTCAGCTCATGCATGTATTTTGAGATCTCTGTTACCATGCCCTTTCTCTCTAACAACCCCAAGATGTGGCACCTCAGTGAATGGTTTCCATATAAAAACTTTTATGACAATCCTGTTTTAATTTAGTGTAAATTGACAGTTAATGTATCTTGGATTTATAATACTTTTATTTCAGAATAATATTTTTTTTTATTACAGATTAACACTGGAGAACAGAGAGACACTGATAAAGTGTCAATCTCATTTAAGATTGTCCTATTTGTCAGCATAGTTTAAAAAACTTAAAACACCGAAACCAAACTGAAGAAAATGAAAATACAATTTAAAGCAAATTCAAACAAAAAAATTAAAACCACTTTCTTTTTTTTTTCAGCTGTGAGATCATAGCTCCTGTCAAAACCTTTGCCCAGCTGAGGAATGTTTTAGTTCCCTTAAAGCATTCATGTTTCAATATTTCTGTCTTTGACCTAAAGGAAATATGAAAATATATTTCTCTGAATATGCGTTTAAGTGTTTAAAGAAGTATTGTTTTTTTCTGGATAGCTTTTCACTTTACATATCCTATGCAGAATTAAGGATTCAATCTAACTTGTTTTATGTGCAGTCAGAAGAAAAGGATGAAGAGAAGGTCTCAAAGCATGTGTTAAAAACATAAGAAACACCACAGCTTTAAAAATGGAAGTGAGACCATTATTTTTGCACTGACTTAAATATCTTTCTACTGATCTATATTAAAATTCTCTTCACTCTTATAGGTGATAATCAGATTCTTTAGCTATTTCCCGTATGTTTGTGTGTCATTTCTTTCTGTTTGTAACTCAGTATTTTACTTGTCTCTTTACATAATCTTAACTATCTAAATTTTCACTAACCTACATGTAATCTTGCCTAGACAATAGCCTCACATTAATTCATGCTAATGTATGCATATGCAGAACTTGAATTTAGAGGGATTTGAACTGTTATACTAATTATATGGGGCTTGGATCCTAAATCATGAACTGTTCACATTCTGTACTTAGATTATTTGCATATCATGTCTATGTAAATGCTCTGGGTTTAGAGCAGCACAAAAAAGGGCTAAGACTTTTTTTAAATAAGGTGACTTCTTCCTTCTTTCTATAAAAAATATAATTAATATAATTATTATTCCTGCTTAATCATATGAAAATATCGATGTCATTTAGTGTTAATAATATGAGCTCAGTAGACTCATATAATTACCTTAGTCACACGTTTTTCCCCACAAAGGTAATTAAAATTGGATTGGTTGTAATTTGCTCACAATAGTAAGATTCAACCTGGAGTAGATTAGAAGAGCCCTCTTTTAAACACAACCCAACTGTCGCAGACATGAATGAAATTTAGATATAGGTTTCCACATGGTCTCGATATTGTAAGAATGTGTGGTTAATTTATTCTTTAATTGGTGCATGGGATGACCAGTAATTAAAAATCTTGGCCATATGGCTGGGATTTAAAGTTTACAAGTCAGCTTGTGAAGTAAATGAGGAAAGGACTTTTCAGGCTGAATTAAAGGTGTCTGTTTTATCTACT